>MU182174.1:175313-194164 GCA_016904865.1 Pissodes strobi | reverse complement strand
TATATATATACATATATGTACGTGTGTAGTAGATTCCACCCAGCGTTCCGGCAGGATAACATATAACGTCTGCCGTATCTGCTTTTGTATATAAACAATTTTTGAAGTGAACACTTCTTCAGGTTCATAAGAGTGATATCAAGGCCGCGTCACGACACGGCTTACGATATTTGCGTCTCGCAAGAGAGATAAAGTATATAGTCCTCTCATACAAATGATGACATTTGTGCCATCTGTGGTATATCTAAACTTATACTATAATATAAGCCTGAAACGTAACAAACCAAAATCTATTAAATTTGATTATATCGTATCGGAACCGGTTCAAGTGACTAAAATAAATTGAAACTAACCGAAAGTTGATTTGACGACTAACCAACAATAACCAAATCTAGTAAAATTGATTATAACGTATCGGAACCGGTTCAAGTGACTGAAACAAGATGAGACTAAGTGAAACTAACCGAAAGTTGATTCGACGACTAACCAAAGTTAATCAAACCTATTAAAATTGATTTTAGTGCATTGGTACCGACTCAGATCACTCAAATAAGTTAAGACTACGTGAAACTAACCGAAAGTTGATTGGACGACTAACCAAAACTAATCAAATCGATTGAAATTGAGTATAAGGTATGGGAACCAGTTCAAGTGATTAAAATAAGTTACGCGTAAGTGAAACTAATCGAAAGTTGATTGGACGACTAACCAGAAGTAACCAAATCTATTAAAATTGATTATAACTTATCCGAACCGGTTCAAATGATTAAAATAAGTTGAGATTAAGCGGAACTGACTGAAAGTTGATTGGACTACTAACCACATCTATTAAAATTGATTATAACGTATCGGAACCGGTTCAAATGACTAAAATAAGTTGAGACTATGTGCAACTAACCGAATGTTGATTAGACATCTAACCAAGTAAAGTGAATACTTTTTGGCTGCATGAGTGATTTTTCAAGGCCGCGTCACGACAGGGTTTATGAAATTTTCGTTATTCCACTCCTATAAATCAATGGTCGCAACAGCGGCTGCGAATTATTCGACTGCTTGGTGTACCAGTCAATGCAGTGACGTCGTACATTATTCACGTGTTCTTTATATTTATTTCCAATTTTTATCCTCAAAACGAGCAGGAGGTTCTATTCCAGATATTTTAAATTATTTAAGTCTTACTTTTACTTTTTCTGTTTGCTTCAATATTTTTTTACTTGTATTTGTATAACTAATATAGCATAGCTTGTGCTAAATTACTGCGTCAAACTCATTACTACTTTTAGCATCTGAAATGACTTTTTGTATTGCTTCATTAATAATATCAATATTACATCGAATCTTGTTTGCCATAAGAAAAGTAGAAAAAGATCTTTCTGTCGCCCTAATTATTTCGCCTTTATTATTATTACATATAATGTAGTTCGGTCTATTTTGAAACCGAAAAGACACAAGAGGCTCAATTTCACATTCTGAACTTGTATCCGTTATGCTGTCCATTCTAATTTGATTTCTGTTTAAAAAAAAGTATGCAATATTGTATAAATAAATAGGTACGCTTTAAAAATATAATAAAAAAGTCATTGCTTAGGACCGTAAGTATGCATCACATATTAATATCCCGTGTTCCAAGTTTATTTTATCCTGAGTAGGCTATGACTGGATTGTTGACAATAGTTAGTACCCAACAATATAAACAAGTATCAGTCATGGCCCACTCAGGATAAAATAAAGTTGAAGCATTGTATATTTGAGTGAATTTCCGTCGGTTTCAGTGTAAATAAAACAAGAAAAATATGCAATTAAAACATTGGCCTCTAATTTCCACACACCCTGTTTGTTGCATCAACTAGCATATTACCTTGGCGAGGTTTAACAGCATACCTATTTTGATATCATTTTGCTCTTTGGTTATTGCAATGAAAACTGCCTAATTAAAATTTTAAACAATAACTTACAACTTACCCAGACATATTCAGCTGAAACATATGTACGTAGATATAATAAAAATGCAAAAAAGTTCTAGAATTTCATCCCAATTTACTAGGTACTTTAATATGTAACACATCAACTTATTAATTCATTAGAAAAAACAGATAACAATATGGCACATTGCACTATTGCACATTGACATCCAACAAGAAGATTTATAATAAAAATAAAATAAATAAAATCTTAACAGGTCAATAATAATATTGTATTGCATGAGCCGTAGAGAGAAAAAAAGCTATACTAGGCTTAAAGGCGAAGAAAGATGCACTGAGAGTCGATGTCATTGCCGGTCAGAATTTATTACGGCGTAAACCCATGATGTCTCTCGTCATTTATTGTATTATCTTTGTTAGTTTACAAGCAAAAAATATGGGGTTTGCTCTATTACCTTGTCAAGACATAAGTGAAATTTTTATAAAGAATCTTTTTTTCGCAGCTAGGCCTTCATTTTTTGTTAAATGAATGGTATATTTAAAAAAGACCACTTTTTAATAAAATTTTTGCACGGCTGAATCCGAGATATTTACGTTTAAAGTTAGTTTCGGCTATAAGGGCTAATGCAAATTTAAAATAAATATAGAAAAATACTCTCCACAAAAACTATTGTGCATTTGACCAAAAATTAAGTATTTTTTTCTCTATACGGTGCTATCAATATCTCGATTTTTGATGATAGTGCCCTTTTGCACAGTCTAATTTCGTATTACCTCCGGAATAAGGGTTATCTTATCATGTGCTTCCATCCCTGAAAAATTCATCTTGTGAAAAAAAGTGGGAGGTAAATCGTTTTTAGAGCAAATATGTTAAAACATACACTCTACTAAAATTAGAAGCACGCAAAAGGCTTGTGGATAAGTATAGATTAGGTGAAATTGATAGCATACATTTCGTAAAATGTTCATCATATTTAGCTGCATTATAACATATTATGTTTATACGATTTTGCTTTCTGTACTGTTGCTATAAAATTAAAAAAAAAATAATGCTAAACTTAAATTTTGGTTATTTTTCGTTTACCAGTTTTCGCCCAATTCGCCTGAAGGATTATAGCGCCTCTTGCCAAGTTTACTTATCAATTTTAGAGAATCCTTCTATTCCTTGGCACAGTTTACCTCCGTTCCGTCTGGCAACCTCTTACTGTGGTCAATTGCATAATATTTCCGAAAAGGGTAACCCCTACTACTAAGGGATGTACCTACCTGATTATTATGGTAATATGGCATTATAATTTAAACCAGAAGTCAGTAGAATTATTGACTTGTTTTTAACCTCTCGAGTGATTTCTACGTTCCTCAAATTTTATATCTAGGCAATCTGAAAGCATAGATCGACTGTGACAATATGCTATTTTTAAAACTGGATCCTATATATAGTTGGCTTTTAATGACTCATTATATCTCCCATTGTTAAATTTGCTAGATTTTAGAGACAAAAACTATTATTAACAAATGGTCTTGACTGCTATTAACAATATTTTTTTCTCTCTTTTTAAACTCATTAGCGGCAAATTTTGCATAGTAATAGTACCCGTTATTCATCAGTGCTTTATTTATGTCAAGAACGAAACCACTTATCGACTAAAATAATAGCTATCATGTATAAAATTGATAATGATATGAAATGACAAACTGCTTGTCGAATACTAATTTCTTGGTTGAATAGATACAAATATTGTCCCATTTCACGTCAAGTACCCTATATTTGTGTTTTTATGGATCGGTCTATCCTTATCGCTTCTTAGAGAACACAGTAACAGATAGGCCACTTTGTAACCTCCTATCTGTATAAGTCTAGTATGTTGATTGAAAAATGAGTTATCATCCTGAAGAAGCTGGTGATTTTGATCAAATAATAACAACTGAGATATAGCGGTGCATTACTTAAAAATGGGATATATAAGTTAGCTCTTGATGAAAAATATATTTGCACGCTTACCCAAATAGCACCATTATACTCGTATGTGACGACTGTATAAATGTTAATTGTAAAAGAACCACTGAAATTAAAATAAAAATATACCACAACCAATTTAGAGTTTTACTTCCTTTTCATTCCATAGGAGAACTACCACTTTATTGAGGTTCAATACCATATGTTTCTGCTATTTTGACCCTAATAGTGTATTAAAATGTGATGCTGTATAATCAAATGTGATATCTTTGTTTTTAATGTGTCTTGTTTCTTCGATGATTGTTTCTCATTTCTTATTGAGTTGTTATGGGTTTATCTGTTATTCTAACAGATGACAGAAATTTATTTTTGTGTTATTAACCGGTTAAATACCACGGTATTCTAATATGAATCACCTATTGAGCCAGCCTGCATGTATTTGTGAAATGGGAGACTGAGTACTTTTTTATAAAAAAAGCATGTTAATACCCATACAGCACACCAAATCGAGATTACGATGTGTTCGCATTGTGACGATGTATCTAGATGCAGACACAGGGTTGCACAATTCTACGATGTAAATGTGCTACGTTTACACATTTCAGGTACACACGTATGCACAAAGGTTAAACGTCCGCCTCACAATGTAGCCACAGTATACCATTTACATATACACAACTTAAGTGATCCACAGTGTGTTATCGGCTGCACAGTGATTGTGTATTATGCTTAAACTCTGCTTACACATGGCATTTGTCCTTCTCAATTTGGACGTAAATATACTATTCCGTGTATATGTAGCTCCGTCGCCCCATGTATACGCCCTGTCAAAGAAACCAATTTTTCATGAACTACTTCAGGAAAATAAAAGTTTTGCCGCCTGACCTTTATTCGTTCTCAAAACAGGTATTTTAAAAAAATAATTAATATTATGGTTTTTTGAGAACGAAAGAGCGGGAAGCGAAACTTTTATTTTCCTGAAGTATCTGTTTAAAAGAAAAGTTACTTTAAAATTATTCTTTTTTTCTTTCCACATAATATACAAAGAGCGGCTAGAATATAGAACAAATTCATTTAAAAATCAGGTATTGACTTTTTAGAAAAATGCTCGATCACGTCAATTATAATTTCTGTTCCGTTTTTTTTTTTGCATCAAAAAGAAAATATACAGGCTCTTTCAAAAAAGTAGATTTGATGTCAATTTTTTTTTAAATGAAACCCTATTTAAAACCTAGTTTTGAATTCTGCGTCAAATTCTATGTATAATTCACGTAGCATACTGTAGCACTTTCCTGTCTTAATAATTGTTAATAGCCTATCGATTGATGGCAACTTCAATATCTCCAAAACAGTTAGATATGGAGTATAGGTTCATGCTACATGAATTATTTGACGAATTTGACGAACAATTCAAAATTGGAATTTAAGCAATAGTGTTCCATTTAAAAATAAATTAAGTTTGATGTCAAATCTGCTTTTTAACACAACCTGCATAATTTCTTTTTAGAGCAAAAAAGCAAAACAAAAAATTATAATGGACGTGTTGGAGCATTTTTCTAAAAAATCAATACCTGATTTTGAAACGAATTTGTTCCATATTTTAGCCGCTCACTAGTTACTACTACGGAACGCTATCAATTGGTGTAACAGAAAGCAGAAGTAGGAAAACACTAGAAAATGACAGAACTTTTACAAGAATATTAAAATGTATTGAAAATATTCAAATAACATAGTAAAAACGCAAATGTATCTTATGCTATACATTGCCAGCCTTTGTTGCAGCTCAGCAGCTCTCTTTTCAGCCATTCTTCGTTTTTTGAAACAAAAAAAAATCCTCCAGTCCGTTGGTTCTTGTCGTAACCATTCGCAGACCGCCACGTCGTTTTGGAGCTCAAAATTGGCAAATTGGGTATTGGACAAGAGTCTTTCATAAAGTCACTGCAATAATACAAAAAAGTACCTATAAGCTGAGTACAAAAGATCAATTGTTATGATTGTAACTGTAAAATATACTCTGAAGGATGTTTACTTTCTAATTTAATAAAAGTAAATGTGCAGAACATTATACGCCGTGATACCCAATGACCTTTGATGGTGCATTTCCTACAGCATCCATACCCAGTGTGGTCTTTGAGCTATATATGAACGAGCCGGTGCCGGTGCATCGCAAATGTAAGCATCCATTACGATTTTATATGTAATTCCTGAATCTATAATTCCATTATTTACGAGTTCCACGTTTTCCTTTACAAAATTAGACAGACTCTGGTTGGCTATTTCCGTGATATATTTTTAACACTTTATTGATTTAAAGTGTTCCAAAAATAATAAAATTGGGCAGTTACGGTTTGATAAAAAAAAAGAACCTTAAATTGACATGCATCAAAGGGTGTTGAAAATTTTTGCATCAAAAATCAGTGTAGCGATAATCGTTACTGGATTTCCATGACCGCCTAAGTATTCTATAATAAGAAAGTGCATACCACCCCAGAAACTTACAAATGGTAAAATGACTACTACCTGCTACCACATGAGATACAAATGGCCAGCATGCTAACGCTCTGCGCTGGCATTGTTCCATCTCCCTCGAATCTAGAAACGACAACACACAACTGCAGAGTGTATGTTATTACACTGTACTATTACTTTTACGTGGTGTATACACAAAATTTTACTTAAAGTCATAATCACCTTACTAATGATTTAAACTTTGTCAGCATCCTGTAGGAAAGTTAAATTTCAAAATTCTCACGACACAATTAACTTTACGTTATTATAGGTACATAAAAATGTTAGGTAGAAATCCAACAAATTACATTAAACCATTGTAAGCATCATGTAGGGACCTATACGGACGTTAAATTTCAATAACATTCCAATGATCCATCTGTACTTTGTATAAATATGTTAAGAATCTTAGGTGCATAGGGTTAGTTTGGGTTATAAATATTATTAAACATTGTAGCTCCAATATTAATGGTACCTAGGAGTAATTATAAAGTATTTGTCAATTTTTACTATACCTTATAATCCGTTTCAAAGTGCACAGAGACACACACACTTCCGCGTCTTCCCAAATGATAAAACAAAAATGGCTGCTATATGATGTGGATGTACTACCCCACTTTTATAGAGGAAAGAGGATACACATGAGATACACAGGCCCGGTATGCTCACGCTGAAGCTTGCGCGCGCACTGTGCCGTGCTTCTTGAATGGTAGAATGTAGATACGACAAGACACAACTAAAGAGTGTATATATAGTTCTTTGTATCATGTGTGTATATCGCACTTTTACGTGGTGTATGCAGTAGGTACAAATATTGCATAAATCATCACACATACATATGACTTAAACCTTGTAGGCATCATGTACGGACGTCAAATTTCAACATTCTAATGATCCTTCTTTACGTTAAATAAAAATGTTTAGAATCTTAAGTGCATACGGTATACAATTATTAAACATTATATCACATAATTCTATCAACATAAACATAGGTGTATCTCATATGTGTACGTCAGTACTAGATCAACAATTAGTTTCATCATAATATATTTTGTTTCTCACGTGTATATCTTGTAGAGACGTAATTTGAATTGGACGTGCTGTATGGGTAAGCGTTGGTATATTTTTAGAGTTGGTATATTTTTAAAATTTTAAAAAATATATGATAGTGCCACGTCCCTGTTACAACAACTAGAAAATTACCATACCTGTGTTTAAAGGATTTAGATTATCGAGTGGACCGAGTCACAACCAACTTGACTTCTAGCCTAGCGCATAAGAATCTGGCAACACGGCATTGAAGTACATTTTTATTGCATTGCAATCCAGATTGGCATACTTTTCAAGGGTAACGTGGTATATTGCACAACGATTTTTGTTCGAAAAACGTTCATATTCAGTGAAGTTAAAACGTTTTTCAGAAAAAAAAATTGTTAAAACCGTGTACGTGGTTTTGTTGTTGTGTTCACCTGTTGCAATAATGTTGACCGGGGGTGGCGTGATGTCATGTCCGTTATGGTGGTGTTTAAACTGCTGTTGATCTAATAAAAGGTGGATAATAATTTTAATTAAGTCTAGTTCCTGCAGTATTCCACTGTATAGCTAAAAATATTTTTAGACAATAGAGCATGTCCTCTTATGTAAGTAATCACGTTTTTCAAAGGTCTGCTGCTGAGTTTGCCAGGAACGTACCATTAACCGTACAAACCCTGTAGATATATAAATTTGTAATAAAACCATACCAGTAATACCAGTAACCGTTTTATAGACAAACAATGCTAGAATTTCGTTATAATAATCATTCAATTCTAAAAAGTCAAATGGACTTAAAAAAACACTCTAGAATATATTGTTAAAAATTAGCTTTATACCTTTACGTCGCAAAATTCTTTAAAAATAAGGTTAGTGTGTAATTTAGGTAAATCAGGTAACGAAGTTAAAAAAAAATTTTTATTATACTTTCTCTAGCTCTGAATGTTCGATGCATCAAAATATTCAAAACCCTGAAATTTTAGAAATGAAACCTACTGCAAACTTTTTCAAACTCCTGTATGATGTAATTGGATTTTTTCCTGACAGGGGCATTAGAAATAATGAAAAATATAGCACAATGAGTTTGATTTGGACAATCACTAATGATTTAGGAAATTTTCTGTAATGCCATGTCAATATTCTCGAAAATACCCTGTATATCCCACGAAAATGAGAACTTCAAAAAACGCAACAAATCGTTTTTTTTTTGTATCTAATCGTAGATTATTCTGGTGTATATAAGAATAAAAAAAATATTGTTTTGTAAAAAATATCCTTAGATAAAATGTTGAAAAAAATCACGGTTTTAGTTTACACCCTGTACAAACCTTTTCCGGTCATACCTGACAATCCAGCAGTCAAGGGTAAAATCTACATACCTTGAGCAAAAAGGCGCCGAAAACCGCGTTTTAATTTAGCTTTCCGTTTTTAAAATATCGAACGTTAAAAATACCCCAAAAAATTACGTTATGCACTTCGAGTGTCCAGCAGTTTTGTTTCAAGATTTTTGGTGGATTGTCTAAGCTTAAAAAATAATTTTTCAACGGTGCAAATAACTTTACTATCCATTTAATAGCAGGATATAGGCTAAGCCATCTAGTTTTCGAATGGTACAAAAATTTTGAGTACTCAATTTCAAATTGTTGATAAAAATCTTTTAAAGATTCTGTTCTAGTGAATGTGAAGAAGTGACTAAAAATCTTCATTACAATGGATTCTATATCTACAGAAAAGCTGTCGGATCCTTTATGAACTGTATTGTTAATAAAATGGGCTAAAAAGAAATACTTGGCGTCAGGTGCCAAGTATTTATTTTTGAAGCTTATCTTTCAATTTAGAATAAACATTGCTTTGTCCAACTCTGTCTCTACAGCCGAAATTGGTGTTGCAGTTATTGGCACTGAAAGCAACACATTTGGAAAATAGAGAATGCTTTTCCAATTTGCATACAAGTTTATTTGTAATTGTGTCCGACGTTTCATCAGTAATGGTTACAATGTCTAATATTTTTGATTTAATTACGCCGTGAAGATCGTCAAAGTACTGAATTAGAATTGTCAGTAACTGACGATTGCTGATATCGCTTGTGATATTTATAAAAGAGATGTTTTCAAGTTCTCTCATTATTTTAGTCATACAAAGTGGAGATGAAACATTTTTCACTATAGCAGTGGCTTTAGTTCTGTTACAGGTGGTAGTTTTAGCACTGTCGGAATCTTGAAACAATAAGTTAGGTATTTAGAGCCATGGCAGTGGCGTAGCCAGAGTTAGTCCTTGAGGGGGGATCAGTGGCTACTCTTGGGTTTGAGATAGACGGAGAGCAAGCTTGTCGCAGGCGCCTCCGGAAGTTAAAAAGTTTGGGGGTGCCACGCCCAATTTTTACCCAAAGGTCGTTAAAAAAACAAGGATTCGGCACCCTCTTGAATGGCAATTGTTGCACACTTAAATAAATTAATAAGTAGGTACTTACCGATTCCAGAAGAGTAAATCATTAGGACTGTTTATTGTAACTATGAATCAATATAGTTGTAAAAAAAGTTCATGAGAAGTTCAAAAACGTCCACACTTCAGAAAAAGGATATTTTCTTTGGAGTTCGAGCCTGAAAATACATTTCATTTTCTTCGAAAGCAACTGCATTCTTACATTTAATAATTTCCCTACTTTCATATGCGTCTAATAATCTCCCATCAGTTATATTAAGAATTAATTTTATATTTTTAATTGTTATTCTTTGAACAAATCTGTTTCGGTATTGTGTATGAAACTCCGTTTTAGTTAGTTGAATATTTTTGATGTTTAAGAGAAATTGAGTTATCTTTTATTTTTTAAGGTTCTTTCATTTAGTTTATGCGCACTATAAAAACTGTGAGGGCCAAAAGTTTGGTATAAATTCGTTAAAAATTGTATGATTTTCTTTTTTTGAAAAGCTCTCCGACAAATAAACTATTATTTTTATTGAATTGAAAATTTAATTTAATTTCCGGAAATATACAACTAGTAATAAAAGTTTTTCGAGCATAATACAGGGTCCGAAAAAATTCCTTCAATTTTTTATCGAGTTTATGCTCAACTTTTGTTCACACTGTATTTTAGAACGACTACGCTTTATTCTCTATTCCTGATTTTCTTCTTATTAGTCCGCTTTCCTGATGTTCAATAATTATCAGGGTATTAATTTATTAATTTGCATGTTATGTCAAAGAAATGCAGTTTTTAACTTCTAACTTAAAATGTGGGAACCACTATTGTTTTGTCTTTTATTTTATTTTCCTTGTTTAGTTTATTTCACAAAAAGTAAATGAGTATGTCGACTTGTTAAAGTAGTAGTTACTTAATACTAAGTAATTATTATTTAGGTGAATTAATCTATTGCATGTTGATTTTATTAGCCATAAATACTAAATGTGAGATTCAAATGTTGATAAGTAACATAGTTCATCCATGATGTGTATGTTTTAAATAAAATAAACTATGTGTGTGAGCCAGTGCAAAAGTTTATTGTGCCTACCTTAAATATTCTATCTGGCTACGGTCGTCTCCACGCCGGAACCAAAGATGGCTTCATGACAATATGAACAGGAAAAACTTCAAAAAGTGATTTAAAACTCAGCTGGTTCCGAATTTTGCCCGAAAGCCTTTCACAATCATGACCAATGCAAGTTACCATTCTGGTTTATTAGAAGAAATCCCTTGGACAAAGCAGAGACTGATCGAGTGATTGCTGAAAAATAATATTGACTTTCCAGAAAAGGCCATGAAAGATGAAATATGGAGTACTGCACGCAGAAACTGCCCTAGTGAAAAAAAAAACTTCTATGTTGAATATGTTAAACCTTTAGCTGCCACTATACCATTGCCAGATTAATGCAATTAAAATGGTATGGTCGGAATGTAAACGAAAATAGGATCAATATATTTCCAATCTTAAGGGGTTATCTTCAGAATTTCCTAGTTCATGGGAAAGGGTAATAAACGAGATTTCTATAGATTATTGGCAAAAATATGTTATTCATATAGAAAAGATAACTCAAGAGGCTTGGGAGGCAATACGAGTGTGTGATGCCTCTGACATTCCGCCACCTGTAAGTACGACTGACGAAGACGACCACGACGACGAAGGCAATATCTCTGACTTTAGTTCTGACTCTGACAAAACTGACGAGACTGTTTAAGCTTTTTCGTTCTGTCAAGTTTTATTTTATGATCGTCATTTAAGTATTCAATCATATCAATTATATTATCTTGGCAATGCAATATTGTGTGATTTTTTTTGGTTTCTTTTCCAGTTGAAAAAAGCCTATATATTTAAAATTATCATATGCGTTTGTTCATTATTCAATCATAATAATTGTTAATTGTTATTAAGTTTGTTAATAAATAAATAAATACTACAAGATTATTTTTGATTGAAAGTGTATAGACGAATGTAAAAAATATATAATACTACTAAATTATCATTTGTTAATTTCTGGACGTATAAGAAACATAAAAAGATTACTTAGTAAGAGTAAACATTTATATTAAAACCCTATCGACCGATGTACCTGAAGTTAGCTTCAGCTTCAGATTCATTTCTTACTCCAGATTTACTTTTCTACAGGAGTAATATGAAATATCGCAATTAAGGGTATAATAGTATATTATATACCTAGGTTGAGAAGTAAGCCATTATTTACCGAGCACTTTTATATCCTGAGGCGCGTAGCGCCGAAGGATATAATGTGCGAGGTTAATAATGGCCTTCTCAACCGAGGTATATATAGAATTTTTTTTACTACTAACACTGATATATTACCATATTTGATTCGATTTGATTTTTATATTAGTCATTTTCTACTTATTTTCCAAATAGTTCGAAATATCAAGTAGCCTGGAAGTTCAGTTGGCTAACTGACAGATATCGTAACAAGAAGCGTTTTTTCGCGAGCTAACTACAATAAAATTAACCACGGCATACTACAGGATACTACTTTCTTTTCACGAGGATTAATTTAATTGTGGTAAGTGAGGGGAAATTTCGTGACGTCAGTATTACATCATTATTTTTCAACTACGGACTACGGCTTACTACAACTTACATACGTGACGAGGTGTGGTACTCGAGGTTTGATGGAGTCATGGCGGATTAATTTTGAAACGTTAAACATGTGAAATGTTTGTTTTTCCATTCTGAACAAGTTTGTAAATCATACGTTCATGAAATTCTTCTATAGAAGCCTCATACGCATCGGAATTCCTACACAAATGTGCCCCAAATGGGATTTGGGCAGCATAAAGTATCCTGAACATATTCATCAAAAAAATACCATTAGTTTGCTTATCTCCAGAGGCCACCATTCTACCATTAAAAATATGAGTAAACGTTCTGCACTGATCAAACTGATCATTTTCAAATAAATATGCAAAATATCTATATTCTTTTCTAGCAATGCAAGATCTAACTACGGTATTTCGGCGAAGACAGAAGCAAACAGTACAACTTGTGGCGGGGTGTCCGCTTGGCACTTGCTTCAGTATTATTTGTAGTTAACTGTGGTTACTCGCCAAAAAAACGCTAATAATCTCCCGACAGCTCCATACATACAAAGTACCTTCTTTCCATCTAAATTTTGACAAAATCGCATTATTAATAAGAATATTATGGGGAGTCATGAAAAGTGAGTCATACTGTATATAATTTTTTTACTAATAGCACTGATACAATCTTTACCATTATTTGAATTGATTATATTTTGAAATTAATCATTTCCTACTCATTTTTCAGATAATCCGAAATGACAACTAGTTGTCAAACTAACAAGTTTGACATTTTGACTAGTGATGGGAGAATCGAACGTTTGAGAGAATCGAGAACATGGTTCTCGAGAACTAATGAGAATCGAAAACTTATGCGAGAACCAAGAATCGAAAAGTCGCAGACCGGCGCATTTGCGGCACGCCCAGTGTTGCCGATGGCATGAAATAAAATTGTGTGATGGCTAAGCCAAAATTATCATATTTTGATGAAAATCATGTTAAAACCTGCAAAATATATCCCTTTTGGTTCGCCATTGGAAATTATCAGAATGCTGGCAAAATTATGATAAAATCTGATAATTATGTGACAATCGGCAACAGTGTTATTTGTTTCTGTTTGTCTGTAAGAAGAATTATTTATGTTTTTGTATTTTATTTTCGATTAAAAAGTTTATAAGGTACCTTGCCTACATGCTTTACCGCAATCAAATGGTTCATTACACTGCGCAGGTCATTTCAATAATCAATAATTGCCAACAGCCCTATAGAGTGCAGACACGGACATTCAAATGATTCAATTCTTCAGTTCTCGTGTTTTAATTCGCGTCCATTGGCAACCAGTATTTAGTAATTAACGCCGCGTCACCGAGAGGCACTCGAGAACAGCCAAGCGAGAACTCGTCAGAATCGAGAACTTGCGATTCCGCGCAGAATCGAGAACTTTGCGATTCTTGTATTCGAATACTCCCATCACTAATTTTGACATTTTCCGTTTCCGTTTCATTATTGACCTAGGTTTTTTTTAATATTATTATTTACCTAGGGTGAGAAATGTTACTTCTCATTTGAGGAATGGAGTAAATAATGGTGATTTATCATGTTAGTAGTAAAAAAAAATATTATATTTAATTAGACTCTGGCAAGACTATTTAATTTTAAAGGCATATAAGATAAAACCACTCATTTCTATTATATTCCTAGGCTTTTAAGAGTTGATAATATTTAAAATACGTTTAGCAGTCGTAAAGACTAAACATTTGAAAAATATACAAAAAGTGAGCTTTTGAATGTTTCGCTACAATTTTGATTCAGAAATGACAAGGGATATCTTTCTGATTTTCTTGAAAAATTGCAACTTCCTGTTAGCTCTAATAATCCGGTAAAAATAGAGTGAATATTTGAAAAAATATATAGTGTTCTTTTATATTTTCACTGAAATTTTTATTTACAAGTAAAAAATGAGATCCCTCTAACTTCCAAAAAAAAACGGAACCCCGTTTAACTCTGATAGTCTCGCAAACGGAGACTGAATTTGAAAAATATATAAAAACTGTGCTTTTGGATGTTTCACTCAAATTCTAATTTGGAAATGACACAGGACATCTCGTTGGTGTCCTCGAAAAATTACAAATAGTCCGGTAAAAATAGACTGAATAATAGAAAAAAATATAAAAAGTATGTTTTAGAATATGTGTGATTATAACTTTTGCAATAATAGCACTCTTTTATGAACTTTTACCTGCTGTACAATGTAGTAAAAAAATCGTTAGATTAAACAAGGTGGTTTAAAATTTATTTCTAAAAAAGTAGATTTTTATGGTCGGTTTTTGAGACCCCTAAGAGCTCCGTACGAAAAAACCTTATATGAGCTTATGAAATAATTTTCACCTAATCTACATGATCCCGAGAGACTGTATTGGGAGGAAAGTAAAAAATGTATCTGCTTTTACCCCAACTTTCAGCTAGCCCTTCCCAATTTATTTAAACGAATATTCTCATCTTCAGACATACCGTTTAAATGGCAATGAAAATCTCAAAGAAGGTAATTTTTGAAATTGGCTACTCTGATTTATAATGACCCACACATTTAGAAGACTTTTTGGACTAAAAATATAAAGTTTATATATCTGTAGTACATTTTGTCCTCAGATTTGCACGTGTAAAAGGTTTTCTTTAAAAACATGTTTTCTTTAAAACACATTGGCCTTAAACATTAAGAAAGGACGAAGTATGAATTTACTTTGATGACTTTTACGTCACCCATTACATATTTTATGCCCTTTCTAATGATGTGTCCTAAAGAGGGTGACAGTTCTACAGTTTCAATAGTTCGGCGAACGTGGTGGTCATGGGTGAGATCCACTTCTACCTATCCAACGATCAGAATATTGTCGATCCAAATAGTTTCTAACAACCGCTGCAAAGCGAGGGGGACCTTAACCCTTTGGACTTTTATTCTGGAATCACGTTAAACAACTTGTCTATACTACTCCTATGGAAACTGTAGGAGAACTTCAACTAAAAATTCGTGTGACGTGAACAATAGAATTATTTTTGACTTAAAAACTATAAGAGACACGAGAAAGATACTTAATTTGTTTAATATGATTTTTTTATCAAATAAAATAAGCATTTCGAGTGTTTAACAGGCCTGTATTTTGATTCTAATAACCGTTACCCGGATCTCCGCTAATGAACTAAATGATAAGCTTAACATGAACACAAAATAAAGTGTTTAAACCCTTTATTAAGGTGTGATAAATGTTATTAGAGTGTCGTTTCTCATTAAATATTAATAAAAAAAAAACATGAAAAAACATTTTTTTTCATCACCTTGTATTTTAAAAACGAAGCGACATTCGAAAAAATTTTATACCACATATTCATCTTACAGTTACGTGAGGATTCACCAGTTTAATTTTTTTACCAAGGATAAGAAACACCCTGTATATTTCTCAAATTCAGTCTACTTTTACCGGACTATCAGAGTTAGGCGGGGGTTACGTTTTTTTTTTGGAAGTCAATGGGATCACCTTCGTCACTTGTAAATCAATATTTAAGGGAAATATACTAAAGCACACTTTTTATAGTTTTTTCAAATATTCAGTCTACTTTTACCAACTTAACAGACTTAAGCGGGAGTTGTAATTTTTCTAGGTCATCAGCGAGATGTTCCTCGTCATTTCCAAGTTAAAATTTCAGTACAACATCTAAAAGTACGCTTTATATATATTTTCCAAAATCAGTCTGTTTTATTGGACTCTTAGATTTCAGCGAGGTTTTTTTTGGGAAGTCACTAGGATATCCCTCGTCACTTATAAATCAAAATTTGAGTAAAACGTACAAAAGCACACTTTTCAAATATTCGTTCTATTTTTACCGGACTATTAGAGCTAACTGGGAGATGCAATTTTTTCCCTTGTCATTTCTGAATCAAAATATAAGTGAAAGATTGAAAAGCACGCTTTTTGTATATTTTTCAAATGTAGGGTTTACAATTGCCAAACGTATTTTAAATATTATCGACCCTTAAAAACCTAGGAATAGAAATGAGTGATTTTATCTTATATGCCTTTAAAGTAACCAAACTCTAATTAAATATAATTTCGATACCCTTAACTGTAAATCTGAATCTAAAGCTAATTACCTGTGCTTCGGGCATCATTGACTAATTTTAACGTTCTAGAACGAAATTGATACTGGTACTTCTTTTTCAAGTCATCCATTTTAAAGCACAAATCAATTTTTAAATATCCCTATGAAATATTTATAAACTTGCTGAATATGTCCTAATAGTGTCAGCTTGGGTCCAGGAGAACGAACCGCGAACTAATACAAATACAACATACAACACTACATTTTAAATATTCTGCACAAAATGTACTCCGTTTCTTGTGGGCTAAAGAAACGAACCTGATAATTTATCCGAACCTCGGGCTGGTACTGTGATGTTAAGGTGCGTATAAATATAGCGAGATGAGCACGAGACGCGCGCGAGCCAAGCATATTCTTGGAAATTCGTGGCTCGCGGCAACTTTTTTGGAGCAGCGAGCTCGATGCGAGCCTACCGCGAGTATCCTGTATCCATCAGGAGAAACGCGCATGCCACGAGCCATCGACGAAATTTTGGATTTGCTTACTTCAGAATTATCGTGGTTGCGTGAAGAAGTGCGACAGAATAAACTATCGCGTCGTCAAACTAGCCGCAAACTAAATTTTGAACAAGCCTGCCACGAACCCGTCCCACTAGACGCGCAAAATCCCTTTGAGGTCACCCCAAAAACCGGCAGAAAACGGATCGCTGCAAGCCTCTGTCGAACCTCCCTCGAGCGGCTCGTTGGAGGCGCGGTTCAGGCGCGACTCGCGCGCTGCTCGCCATATTTATACGTACCTTTAGAATTCCTGTGTGTGTAAATATTTCATTAATTCCCTGTAAATATTATAGTATTTAGTTTATTTATAGTTGTAAATACATAAATCCGGGGTCGGAGCTCTGGTGTATATACTCTGAAATGAGTGAATCAGAGTTTGAAGACTCAAATTCACTAAAATCACTTGACGCCAGGGGTGATACTCTGATCGAAGCCTCCCTAAAACTTGTACGAACTGCACAACACCGACTAGATAGAAATAAAGACTCTTGCCCCGAATGTCGCACTCTACTAGTGCCTTTCAACTCAGTAAGCAACATAACAACGACCGAGGTGTGTCTAGCTCTTAGCAAGGGGTTATAGCATCTCAAACTTAAATATAATTCGAATCCTAAAAGGAGAGAGGCTAAGCCTCGAATCGAATATCCAAAAATTTCTATTCGCATTCTTGCTAAGGAGCTTGGGCTTAGTAAGAGCACTGTACAAAGAATCTTGAAGCAACATAGATACCACCCTTTTAAAATACATTTAGTGCAAGCATTATAACCTGATTTCGAGCGTAGATTAGAATTTACTGCTCTAATGTAAGTTATGTTAAACGATAACTACGCTATACGCTATTTTAAATCAAATGTGGTGGACTGATGAAAACCGTTTTCATAATAATGTTGTAGTAAATAAGCACAATGCCCATTATTGGTCAACACAGAATCCACACTGGGTTCAAGAAACAAGGTTTCAAAATATCTGGGGCATGAACGTTTGGTGTGGCCTGTTTAATGGATATTTGATTGGCCCGTACTTTTATTAACAGGACAACGATATTCGGATTTTTGGAAAAATTTATTACCAGAATTGATGGATGAAATTCAGCTAGCAGAACGCAGTACTATAATATGGCAGGACGACGGCGCTCCTCCCCATAATGCTCATGTGGTTACTCAGTATCCTTGACAACGTATTTCCTAACGCAACAGATGGTCAGCACGGTCCCCTGACTTAAGCCCACTCGATTTCTTCTTGTGGGGTTATCTGAAGGAACTCGGCCCGTAGACTTAGAAGATCTTAAAAATAGGATTCGACAAGCCTGCCGTATGATATCAGCCGCTTGTACCAGAGAACTGTTGCGACGATTCGAAGGTTGTATACAGTGTGGAGAAACACAGTTCGAACGTAAGTTGCAAATGTTATTTTATATTCCTAATCGTTTTTATGTATATACGAGATTTTTTCAAAATGATGTTATTTTAACTACAAAATACTGAACAAATTGGCAACGCCGCAAAAAATCCCAACTAAATGATATACGGTTGAAAAGGAGAACAAGATTCAAAATTTTAAAAAAATATACAGGATGTTGCGTTTAGAAAGATCACGTAGTTCTCCAAAATTTTGTTTTTTACATACTCTGTAGACAAGTCATGAGATTTATTGTTTATTATGTGTATTGGTCACTCCAGAACATGCAAAAGTTGTTTTGAGATCAAATTTCTATTTCTTCAAATAAGCGAGATATTTGCTGTAAGCTGAATTGTGTGACCCCC
>MU182174.1:152759-169801 GCA_016904865.1 Pissodes strobi | reverse complement strand
GCCATAGGGTCTACCTTTAGTGTGTGTGCCACTGCCATAAAAAAAATGTAGGTAGTTCAAAAAAACCTAATCAAATAACAATGAAATTATAACTATTAAATAAAATTGTTTATCAGTGGTTGTCCCAAACTCTATGTAGATAAAGGTTATATAATTGAATTTATGAATCGACACCAGTCCAGTGCTTGGTGGTTTAATTCGTCCTGTTTGGATTACCTTTTGGATTACCTTTTTGGGTGGTAGTTGGTTTATTGTTAGGAGCCCTCGTCGTGGGGTACACCCATTATTGGTCTCGGTCAACAGCCAGTTTTTTTTGTTACTGGCTTTAGTGGCGACGGGTGCTGTCGGATGCTTGGGTCGGCGCTCCCTCCCGATCAGCTCTGAATGTCGGGAGGAGCAAGCCAATCGAAAGGGACGGCCGTGGGGGGCTTATTGCCTGACGCTCACCTTTGGTCCGATAGCAAGGACTAAAGGCCGCAGCGAGGGGGCGGCTACTGTGGTCGAAATACCGGAGCCACTGATAAAAGCTATACTAGCCGTCGTAGCTGTCAGTTGTTTCAGTGTTTTGCCTGCGCTCCGGTTGGTCCGATTCGAGTAGGTCGGCAGCAGCGAGGTCATTAGGATGACCTATTATTTTTTTTGCTGTCATCTATTTCTCCCGGCTGTTGGGTTGATTATATTTAGGTTTTTTTTTTCAGCTTAGTGTGCGCTACAGCACACTCCCTTGTGGGTGGTAGAGCACCTGGGATATCTTCTTTTTATTCTTTATTGCCTTGCCTTGTTCTGTCGATGTCTCCTTTTCCCTGGCGTCTCTCTTGGGTGGTCGGTGTTTCCGGGTTCGTGTTGGTGGCGTTTTTGGATGTGGTCTTGGTGTGGCTGGTATACGAGGTTCCCCCAAGCCTTATTGGGAGACGCAATTCCAGCCACCAGCCGTTTACCGTTACCTTTAGGCTGGTAATCGCCATGATCACTTCCTCCCTGGCCCGTCCTCGGGAGCATACGATCCTTCAACAGGGAGTTACCGCTCGGGAATCCATTAATGTTAGGTCTCTTCTGTTAGTTGTAGGTCTCTTCCGTTAGTTGTAGGTATCTTCTGTTAGCTGTAGGTCTTTACTTCTATTTGGTTTGGGGAAATGGGTTCCAATTCCATTTAGTTTAGGGTGATGGGTTGTGATCCCATTAAGATGAGTTAGTAGTATTTATTGTCTCTTGTCCGTTACTTTAGGGTTTCTGGGCGATGGCAGTATTTCCGTTGTATTTGGTTTTGATTTCGGTACCTGGTAATCAGTGTTTTTTCATTTCCTCTTAGCATTATGGTCGAAAAACTTTCTTTGGAAGTTTCCCTCCTTTTGAAGGAGAGGGGGAGTAGTGACATCCCGTTTTCATCGCTAATATTGGCCTGTTGAGTTCAAGAACTTTTGGGAATGTCCCGGTAGGTATCTAGCCGTGGCGCGCAATTCGATGTTTGAATTTTGGATTAAATTCGTTTTTAGTTTTCCCTGCGCTCTCGCCATATTCTCTGTCGTAAATTGCACGTCAGCGTTCATTTTGCTTTGTAGATGTTTAAAGTATTTGCGATGTAATCTACATTAACTGAAAATTACGAGTTTTCTGTAGTCCTAGATTTGTAAGGCCCTTTTTATAAACTAAAATTCAAATTTATAACCATTAGATTTAATAACACACATCATGAAGGTACATATATCATGTTTAACGCTTAACTGATATTAACCTTTAACTTATTTTTAATATTATACCAATATTCTTATGTAATATGATAACAAGTTGGTAAGTAAGTTATAATTGTATATGATTCCTTAGAAATTATGGTTCAATAAACAAGATGCAAATCCAGTGGGATTACCCACGCCAAGTTTTTTATAGAATTTCGAGAATACTTTTGATTTTTCTGTCGAGCCAGCTGTCTTCTGAATGGTTTGTAATGTAACTCCCATTCTTTGAGCTGCTGAAGTTGCCCCGTGTCGCGTGCTGTGTGCCCCAAAGATTTCCGTGTTTATACTGCTGGCTTTTAGTATTAACTTGACCCATCTGTTAATGGTTTGACTGCTGTCTGGGTGATAGGGCTTTGTGTGAGTGAGTATTACATTTTGTTTGGTTTTGCTACTTGTGGTATCGATTGCATCTGCAAATGCAACGATCTATTAGCATATTTACAGTATCTGTGAATGCCGTAATTTCTGTTTTTGAACAAAAAAATAGGTATGTTCACTAGCTGCAACTGCAATTGCAGACAGTGGAGGGTATGATCGATTGTATCTGCTAATACAACGAACTATTCACCTTTTATTGACTGGTAGCACCCTTTTTCCTTTTGTGCGTTCTATGTAAGTCTCTAACAGTGTGGCTATACATAGTTCAGGTTGATTAATAGAATAAGGTAATATCAAACTAGGTTGAAGCCTGTTTAAGCCACTTGCTTTTATTTTATCCGGGAATCTGATTTCAATTATGTATTCATATTTAAAAATATTGTCTATTTTTACTTCCGTGTTGTCCGTGATTTGTGTGCCGTTATTAGTATTGAGAGTTTTACTAGCTTTAAAGTTAGATTTGTAGATTTAAGAATTCGTGAGGGTACATGCTCTTTAAGCGCTGTAGAACTGGGTAGGAATCCAAAGTAACTGAGTATTTTGATTTTGGGGGTCTTATGTTAAATGTTCCATTGAGAAACCTTTTTATAACCGCTTCGTCTTTTGTTTGAGTAGGATGACTCCGAAGACAATTGAATGTTTAGGAGCTCAAGAATAAGTTTACGGTTTTATTATATATTTGTTGGCGCTTAGAAAAACAGAAATTCCCCTATTTATTGTAAGTATTTCCGTATTGTTTGAGGGCGCTATCGGTCAATGAAGAAATAATCACTTTTATCGCTTCATTAGGTACGCTTTGTTATAGAAAAGTTCTCCTGACAATGAGGAAGTTTCATAAATTTTTTTTATTTTATTTTATTTTATTATTGCTGATTTCGATAGCCCATGAAAAATAAGTGAACACATGTTTTTTCTTTTTTCCCTAAGCCGAAAAATGAGGCAGATACAACTCCTTGAGATGTGCTTATGACGTCATATCACACCATGCATAATATATCTATATATACAAAACTAAAAACTGGTATAGCTCTTGTATTATTCATCTTTAGTGGAAATAAAAAAATACGTATCGATATATGTTTTTTTTCTTTTTTTTTTGTTCTATAGTTTGCAATAAAAAATAGTCAGTTTAATTTCTTAGGAAACTCCCTAATTTCCCTACAGCCAGAGAAATTTTCTACCACAATGGTTGTTTCTCTCCCCAAGGAGATGTGAGTAAGTATTTTTCAGGGTAAAGATAATAGACTGTTCTGCCAGTAGGTCCCTTTTCTCTTGTATAAACCCCAAAAGTGAGCATGGTTGTGGGGGAATAACTACGCTTTTTTCGGAATTTATATAAAACCTAAATCTTGTAATGTTTATGTAACTTTATTTATACTATTAAGCAATTCTCTTTTGAATTGTCTAAGTAGAGTACAGTTTTTATACCCTTTAATTTACATATCTTACAACTGGTTTCAGTTTTGTGAAAAGATATGGAGCTGTACATAAACCAAATGAAACACAATTAAATTGGTATAGTACGTTGCAAAAAAACGAATCTTAACAACTTTTTTGACTACTGTGCATAGGGATAAAGAAATATGCATCTTTAAGAGATCAGTTTTCCCCAAGAATGAGTATTTTGAAATTAAATTTTTTGCCGTCCTATGTAGTCTTCTACTTTGCTAACCGGAGTGGTGTCCTATTGAAAGGGATTTTATAATCCTGTACCCACTCTATTATTGAACTGTTTACCTTTAATTTCTGCTAATTTTGAACGTATAATTCTAGTTCAGACGGTTGGCTAATTAAATTATTGAAAGGGAGGGCTAAGGCACTAATCCCACGGACTATAGTTGTTTCTGTAATTGATACAGTAGTTGTCTTGGCAGGATTTAGTACTCTCTTAGAGATTTAATTTTGATGGTCTGAGGACATTGCAGTTGGCAGCTGGTGGATACTTCTCTATCATACTGTTTGTTTTTTTTTTATCTTTTAGTCCTTTTAATAAGTAATTATCCCATCTAAACTATCTGAGTATGTAGTTCTGGCCTCGCAGGTGTGATTTCGTCAGTTTTTTTTTGCCTCCACCTACACAGCTAGGTGGTCGTTACTTTGTTCAGGAGCATCTGGTGCTTCTGATTTTGGTAAGTCTTGATTCGGCTAAGTTATTTCCTCAGCTAGCGTGAGAGGATCTTCTAATGCATTTGCAAATGCAAAAGAGTTTCCTTGGTTTTGCTACTTATAATATCGATTGCATCTGCAAATGCAACGATCTATTAGCCTATTTACAGCATCTGCAAATGCTGCAATTTCTGTTTTTGAACAGAAAAATAGGTTCATGAATATGTTCACTATCTGCAACTGCAATTGCAGACAGTGGGTACGATCGATTGTATCTGCTAATACAACGAACTATTCACCTTTTTGCTTGCTGCTTAACCCTGGTTATGCTTTCGACTGCATCTGCAAATGCAACGATTTTTTAGCATATTTACAGTATCTGCAAATACTGTAATTTCTGTTTTGAATAGAAACCCAGAGTGTAATAATTCGCTACCTCCAATGCAATGATTTTATGTAAGAGGGTTGCAACAGTATGGTGGTTATTTGTTTTTGTATCTGCAAATACATAGCACTATACCGTTTTATTTCTGTCAGTACATATATCCTTTACATCGGCAAATGTAGGGATATAGTGTGCCTCTAACTACTTTTACATAATATACCTACTGGGGTGGAGGCTGTTGGGGGCCCTTCACATCTGCAAATGTGAAGGCTAATTTTAGTTAAAGTTATTCGCATCTGCAAATGCGAATTTGTAAATAGGTATTATTATTATTTATTAACATCTCCTGCAAGCAATGTTTACCCCAATTTTATCCCTCACCGGACGGCTCATGTCAACACGAATTGTTTAAAAATAATGCGTTCCGGTATTACATTGCTTCGACAAAGCCCAACGATAACATTGCGCCTTTTTCCCTTAATTTTGGGTTAGTTTTGGTTAGCACTTTTAGTTCTTGTTGATTGAGCCTCCGTTGCGAGCAAAGCCAACGGAGGGCCATGCAAGCTATCATAATACCCAACTTGGGATTTAGTCGCTCGTAAATTATGCGTCAGCTTGCCTTTGTGGCTAGTTTTTAGAGGTTAATTTCGTGAGAAAAGGGCACTCTTCGACTTACTCAAAATTTAATTTTTTTTTTTGAAAAGTATTTGTTAATACAGTAATAGCAATAAGTACAATATACATAGTCCTTATTCCTCTAGACAGTGTTTTTGAACACTGGTATTGAGGATAATTGCATTTTAGTAATAATAACAGTATGATTTCCTATAAACCTCTAGTATTGTGGCTATGAATATCCTTTGAAAATATTATGATAATATTTTAATTTTGAGTTTTATTTATTATCCTGTAAATAAGTTTATTCTGTTCAAATTTTAATACCTTATGTAATTGCCATACTCTTAAATTTTCATATATGTTGTCCACGACTCGTGAAACGCCCTATATCCGACACGACTCGTGAAACACACCATAGTCAGGCTTTCCGATATCGAGTTACCTAACGATGACCAAGAACGATGATACCGCCTTTTTATATTTGTATTTATATAACATGTATAGATAGATTATTCACACTCGGTAGAAACGGGAAAAGATTATTCATTAGGCAAAACTAATACAGATAAGACGCTCTATTTTGCTATTCCTATTTTTGATTGTTTATTGTTTGGCAATTATTATTGCAATATATATTCGTTGTGTTCAATCTCAGTGTTTGACTATAAAATCGGTGAATAGCCGACATCAGAAGTGGTCGAAAAAGTGTTGAGTTGGTGTTTCTTTGTATCGCGTCCAAATACTGTACAAAGAAAAATGGGCCGAAAATGATCAAAATGAGAAAGATCTTCCTTCATCTTCGTCTAGTTCTTCGGACAGTTCTTCATCAAGTGACGTAAATTATAAAAAAAAATCGCTTGAAAATAAGAAGACACGCAGAGTCAGAGTACGAAAAACTGTAAGTTACACTCCTCCACCTCATTATATTGCTCAGGCATCATTAGAATCAAGTCTAATATCGAGAATATCGACAATTATAAACCAAATTCTCAATATGTGGGAATTAAAAATCACATGTCAAGTCAACGTATCACCCATCTACAAGTAAACAGACGTTTGTAGGTAATAAATGGTAAAATAGGACACGATCGTAAAATTTGTCATTATAAACATCAAATTTGTAATTTTTGTCACATTAAAGGTCACCTTGAGACCAATTGCTTAAAGAAACGTATTAACTTCAAAACGAAACAAATCCAGTCAAATCAAGAGAAAACGCATAAATCACAAATTAAATTATCAGAAACTATAAATCTTATTAAAAATGTTCCAGATTCTCAGTCGAAATTTTACAAAACATTTCTATTAACGGACATAAATGCAAAGGCTTCATTGATATTGGTAGCGATTGTTCGATTACAAAAGGGTCAGTGGTAGAAATATTAAAGTTCAAGATTTATAATCTTGAAAAAGCAATTAAGTACTCTTTCTGGTTTTTTTTTGATCGGGAACCACGGTTACGCATAACATTTTGTGAAAAGACACAAAACGATGAAGTTAATCTTGTCATTGAATATTATATGTAATTGATAATTTAGATTTTCAATTTGACATTCTAATATAGGATGCAATTTTACCGAAAACCCAAATGTTATAGAATTGACAAATTTCTTCATTTTAAAAATAAAGAAACTATGCTAGACTGGCTTAAAAATAATATTAACGTAATCTTCAGATCTCATCAAATAATTTCAGTAAACTTTATGATATTTTACAGTTACATGAAATGAATATGTTTTAGTCAACCAAACCATCTTAGATCCGCTTGTAACATCACGAGTAAATACTCTTAACAATACCTGGGTTCTGAAAGTTACACAAGTACAAAAGGGTCTTTTAAACAACACGAAACACCGCATTACTCAATCAATACACGCCCACAGAAATTTTGCCTGGCTTTGAACTTAAAATGGACTCTGATTTACATAATTTATGTGATGAGGAAAATATCAAACCGTTCACAATTCAAAAGAATTAAGGTAAACTATATCTTTTATTTTTGTCGTCAGAGGCAAAAAAAACATTCGCCGTCAGTGGCAAATAAATAAAAAAAATTTTGTCGTCAGTGGCAAAATATTCGCCGTCAGTGGCAAATAAATGAAAAAAATTTTGTCGTCAGTGGCAAAATATTCGCCGTCAGTGGCAAATAAATGAAAAAAATTTTTGTCGTCAGTGGCAAAATATTCGCCGTCAGTGGCAATAATGCACGCCATCATAGGCAAAATATATAAACGCTGCCGCCGTCACAGGCACAAAATTGATCAACTGCATTTCTGTTCTTTCTGGGCAATATCCTTGCGAGGACGCAAGAACAACAGGATGGCCGTGCTGTCCACGACTCGTGAAACGCCCTATATCCGACACGACTCGTGAAACACACCATAGTCAGGCTTTCCGATATCGAGTTACCTAACGATGACCAAGAACGATGATACCGCCTTTTTATATTTGTATTTATATAACATGTATAGATAGATTATTCACATTCGGTAGAAACGGGAAAAGATTATTCATTAGGCAAAACTAATACAGATAAAACGCTCTATTTTGCTATTCCTATTTTTGATTGTTTATTGTTTGGCAATTATTATTGCAATATATATTCGTTGTGTTCAATCTCAGTGTTTGACTATAAAATCGGTGAATAGCCGACATATAGACCTGCAGTATGAGTCAGTGGATCATAATTAAATATAACTTTGTGTTTTGTTTTGCAATATTTGCATCGAATCGAATTGTAGTTTATAGTCCCACATGTGCCCCATACGGGGATCAAATATCGAAAAACGAATGATACCAAGGCATTATAACCATTTGTTTCTATTTTTTATATTCCTTTATATGGTATAAACGTTTTATTCTATGTAAAACATTAATAAATGTGCAGATCGACCGGTATATATTTCCTCCTTTTGATTGTGTTATGTAAACACTTTTTGTGATTGAATAGTATTTCTTTGGTAGGATGTACGATTAGATGAGATTACTAGAGAACGGTTCGAATAGCTCGTATCGTTAACTGTTGCTTATTACTTATATTCATTTCGATATAATATATTTCAATTCCGAATATATTGTTTGATTCTGTGTAATTGTGCACAGACGACAAATAAATGTAACAATGTTTTGTCATGCCCTCGTATATAAATAACAGTTTGTTAGTATAATTCAAATCGCACTGAGCACATTTAATTTTTGAATACTGCTTCTTTCGCATTATTGACTGTAACCCGTTCGCACTCTATTTTATTCTAATAAGTATAGTTAGTTTTAGAAGTTTGAGAGTAGTTTCCATTTCAATTTTATTAAGTAAAAAAATAAGGGTTACAAGTGTCATATTTATTCATAATACTCAGTCAGTATTATACACATTTAGTTTGCTTTTATACGAGAGATTCTGTTTTTATATATTTAAGATAACCAGGTATTTATGTATATTTGAAATTTTGGCATAAAATCTTATATGGACTCACCCCCTGATTCGCTTCTTCCGATGAATATTGCTCCCTTTTTTCGCCTCCTTTGCGAGCGAGACGTATCACTAACACTTCACTATACTAGAAATACGATTTCTAGGCATTTTTCTTCTTAAAACCAAAAGAAAGAACCGATTTACGGATTCTTGCTTGTCACCGACCGGTACAAAATTGTACTGACGCATCAAGGCGATGAGCTCGAGCGGCTAGCCAGGGTCGGCTGAATCACCGTGTTTTTAGATAACTTCTTTAAAAATTGTACCGATTGGGAAAAAGTTGTATACTACAAAGTGTAATGAGGGATGGCGGAGATGCGAAGGATAATTACAATGTTAAGCGGGTCAATCAAGAAGTCAAAACTCTAATGTGCGTGCGAGTGAGCTGAAAAATTCGGCGCTCAAACAAGCCTGTCTTGCAATGCAAGAAATGCCAGCAGTTTGGGCATGCTAAATATTTTTTCAACCGCCGTGTCGCATGCAGCAAATACGCCGGTTCGCATGAAATTACAGAATGCAACTCAGATTTGAAAAGTGTGTAAACTGCAACGGCCCGCACAGAGCCATCGACGAAGCCTGTCCTGTGTTTATGTACAAATTAAACATAATTCAGACTGCAACTAAGCCTCAACAGACATACCGTCCGGCCAACCCGGCCTGGAGGAAACCGAATCCGAGGGTAGCTGACGGCCAAACGGGCCAAGGCCTAAACAATGGCCACCGTACCGAAGAATATCAGGAGTTCCCCCCAGTCCGAGGAAGCCGCGAGCCACAAAGAAACACAAATCAAACATCAAATGTAAATCTTACGCAACAGGTTAGTGGCACTGCACGTGCTAGCACAAATAGTATTAATATTGCCAATACAATGTCAAACTTGAATAATGTTGTAGCTAAAATTAACAGCTTGGTTAACTTCGAACAATTATATTTAGCCCTTGATCGCTATTCCAATATGTTAGAGGCGTGTGGGGGCGATCAAGCGGAAATCATCCAAGCCTCTATCCGCTTTTTTACTTACGAATATGCGAAATTTAACGTATAAATGCTTAATATCGCATGGTGGAATTGTAATAGCATCAGGCATAAACTAAGCGAATTTCGTAACTTTATGTATGCATCCAATTTTCAGGTTGTATTTCTCGTAGAGGCAAATTTGCCACCTGACTTTGTAGTAAAAGTTAGGGACTAAAATTGAGAGATTTGACAGGCCTGATCAACTCGGGGGAGGCGTTGCCTGCTTCGATCATAGGTCGCTCCAATATAAGAAGATATTAAATCTTCGATCTTCTATAATAATAGAACACGTTTGTATCGAACTAGAAAGCGGCTTACGCATATGTGGCGGTTGCGAACCCCCGGGTCTCCGCCTCACGGAAAACGATCGATTTGCTCTTCTCCCGCTAAACAGAGTATCCCTGCTGATTGGCGATTTTAATGCCACCCATGCCGAATGGGGCGGCGCAACCAACAGCAGGGGTAGATTATTTAAGAGAATAATTGAAAATAACCTGGAAATGTCCTATCATAGAACACCCAATCTCACATATCTTCGTAGCGCCTCGTTCCTAGACATTGCCATTACTCGGGGAGCAATCAGGACTTCTCAGCTGCAAGAAATAAACGCCCTTAACTCGAATCACCTTCCGATCAAGATTAGCCTATACTGTAGGGTCCCTATGACAAATGACACCGTCATTTCGTATAGGAATGTTGATTCGAAGGTGTTCTGGGCGCAGCTTAATGAGTTTACTGTTAGTCCCGAGCAACTGACAACTATCCGGGAACTAGAAAATAAGGTAGAAACTCTCACGTCAAATATCCTGCGCATCCGTGATGCACTGTGCACTAGGGTCACTATGCACCCTAGCACTGAATCCCTCCCCGAACCATTCCTTGATCTCATAACCTTTAGAAATCGACCAGGCGAGTTCGCCGAGGCACGACGCAAATGCCTGAAATAAGGCACCGAGGCCGTGAATACGGCGATGACCTAGGAAAAGCGGGGGCCTTCGCGGACTACCTGGGCGGCGTCTATAGCGCGGCGGCTGACACCCTACCAGAGCAGGAGATCTATACGCGTACCGTGAACACATTCCTATTTCCCCGACAGTGCTGGATAGGCTGAGAATCATAACCCTGCGGAAATCCGCAACGCTCTCAGCCGACTCCCGAGAAATAAAGCTCTCGGACCGGATGGTATTCCGAACATAGTGCTGGAAAACTTACCCCAAAAAACCATTATCCAGTACATGTATATAGTTAATGCGGTTTCCCGGCTGCAACATTTCCCTGCATTCTGGAAAATAGCGTGCATAATACACTTCCCGAAACCGGGGAAAGAACCCACGCAACCCGCATTATATCAGCCAATTTCGCTTTTAAACACCCTCGGGAAGGTGGCTGAAAGGCTAATCTTACCGAGGGTTAATAACGAAGTCGAAAAACACCGAATATTACCACCCTAACAATTCGGTTTTCGCAGGCGGCATGGCACCGTCATGTTAGCCGCGAAAATTGAGTCGGATATTTACGAGGGTTTTAGGAATAAACAATATACTGCCTTTTTGTTATTGGATATTGAGAAGGCGTTAGACAGGGTGTGAAACGATGGGTTGCTGTACAAGCTGTTGGCGATCTACAACATGCCACTCTACCTGACAGCACTCATCGCGGCATACTTTGCCGGGCGGGTTTTTACTACCCGAATTGGTAAAAAGCTTTCTGCCAGTAGAAATCTGCTGGCAGGGTTGCCACAGGGTACTGTATTATCGCCGCTATTATTCAATCTTTATATAGCAGATATCCCGTCATGTCCTAACACCCGTAAAGTCTTGTTTGCCGACGATACGGCAATTTACTCCGTTCATCCCCAAGCTGAAGTGGCAAAAGGAAACCTCCATGAACACATGGGAATCTTAGTTCCATACTATGAAAAATGGAAAATTACTCTTAACCGAGCAAAAACAGAATTAATCTTACTATCCAGGAAGCGCAAGGACATCAGCATCACCCCCCTTGATGTTAGGGAACACTCCCATACTTGCCAAACTCAAAGTAGAATATTTGGGCATCACCCTGGATAGCAAGCATAATTTTAGCAAACATATCGATGCCATAGTATCCAAAAATGCTGCCATCAAAAAAGGGCTTAACACACTAGTGACAGCCAGGTTCTTCCTGAGTCCCGTCAATAAGTTAATTCTCTATCGCGCAGTCATCCGGCCAGCTCTCCTATACGCTGCTCCGATCTGGTGTAGCCGTAGCTAAGACTCATAGGAAGAAAATTAGTTATTCAAAATAACTACTTGAGGGCCGCATTTTTCCTGACTCGGCGGGATCGAGTCAGGATATACGACCTGCATGCGTGGGCAAAGATGGAATACATCGAGGAACACATCGATGGCCTCGCATGCAGTTTTTTTTGAATGGCAAATAGCGGGTTCCTCACTCACATCGAACCTCGCGAACATAAGATATGATCCGGAAAATCATATCGCCCAAGGAACAATTAACCGGGAAATCTCCCTATTTTATAGGCAACTCATGTCACCTTAACTAGCCGCCCCAGGAACAATAACTAACAATAAAATATCAAATTCTTGCAAAATAACTTTCGAAACAACTTTTAAAAGAGTAAATGGTCATATTTTTCACTTTACCAGTACCAGAAGCACAGAGATGCAGCACAACCATAGCCAGCTGTTTACAGGATCAATAATCAATATCACAATAAAACATTAAATTTCTTTAATTACAACTTTCGAAACAGCTTTCAAAACGGTAAATTCTTAGAATATTCAGTCCCTATGGACTCCCGCAAGGAAGTCCGCGAATGTCTCAGCCTTTCCTTGATCATGGAGGATTTCGCGACGTCGATAATAAATCACCAGGAAATCGGCTAGGGCACCACGGACTTGTTGCGAGCGTCCACAGAGAGCCATCTTCTGTCCCGAGCTCACGAAGTGCATCCATTTTGAGCTTTTATGCTCTCGTATTTTAGTTTTGATCTGCTCGGTTATCGCATCTATTCGCCGTTTTTCGATGTCATTGCGTTTCCTTTGCCACCTGTGTCGAAGTCGGTTCCGGAAATTAATGACGTTTGGGATGTCGTCAGGAAGAGTTGCCACGTATGGTTTCTTCCTGACTACCAGACATAGGGCGTCTCGTACGCACTGAGGAGAGGATAGCTCCCAAGATGCATTCCGTTTATTATTGGTCGAAAAAATTGGACGTTATTATGGTTGTAATATGCACAAAAAGAAGGGGGATTCTTTGTGGTAATATGTTTTTAATGGCAATGGAATATATTCGCGGAAACACGTGCAAGCTGCTGTATACTCACTATAATACAGCTCTTAAACTATTTCACTTCACACATGGCCCTCCGCTCGCTACGGGGGCTCAACAAAAAAAAACTAACCAAAACTAACACAAGGCAAGTCCAAAATCAGGAAAAAAAATAAAAAAATGCAGTACAACAATTCAATTTAACACATTTTCCAACAACGATTCACACAAACAACTATTTACAGGTAGTATTTGTACTTAAATCCGATCGGCGAGCCGCAGTAAGATGCAAGTCAATTATCGTGAAGTCAACTGACGTATTCCAAGCCCCGCACAATTGTTTCGACGCAACGGAATGCGTCTTGGAAACTAGCCGCTAATACGCACTGGATATTAGTGGTTAAGGTGCACACTTCTTTCTCAAGCTCCCAGATAGTGTCGATTTGCCTCGGGATAAGAGTGACTTCATTCATGCTCCGTCAAAACAATTGCCAGTCAAGGTTTTTGTATGAGACATGCGTGTCATATGCTTCCGGTCGCCTGTCAGGCGGGTAATATATGCTCCGTCAAAACAATTGCCAGTCAAGGTTTTTCTATGAGACATGCGTGTCATAGGCTTTCCGGTCGCCTGTCAGGCCTTAATGCAAAAAAAAGCTGCTTTTCCCAATGACGTTTTTCATTAATATACTCGCATATGGGTGTTCACGCCTTTTAAAGCCGCGAAGTACGGCATATAAATGGAATTCAGTTGAATTAAAATAGCGCATTCGCCAGAATGGCAAGAATATAGTTTTCCCGAGGACAAATTTTACCCTAAACAATTTTCCTAAAAACTGGTCCCTAAGCGAAGGTAGTCAACACACGAGAGTGTACAGAGAGCTCGGCGCAAAAACGAGTGGAAATTGGGGCCGCGGAAGAGCGCGCTCTGATCATACCTTATGGGGATGGCAAGTCCGCCCTTACGAGCGAGCCCTCGAATTAATTTTTAAATTTTCCTTTAAAGCTTACCTCTGTGGTAATGATGCAGGTTCTGGAATGGCAAATTTCCGCAAAGCGGCTGCCAGTTGGTTAATTTGGGAAACATGTTTTTTATAATCAGGGAAAAATGGAGTGCGGAAAGCGATGGCCCAGCGGAAAAGTTGTGGTGCAGACGGAAAGGTGGCACACTTAAGTTATATCTGTGCGAATATAATTGATTTCCGTTGTCTAACAGCGACGCAGGGAGCTTCGGAATTTTCGTTGGAAATTGTACCCTGGGGGATGAACGGCTGAACCGATTGGAGTGAAACTTTGATTGGGGGCTTCGTATAACCCTAAGTTTCAATAATATACGGCTTTCTTTTACTGAAGAGCTGCCAATCGTTTTTTGGAAAAACAGGCACGTGTTTTTGTGCTAAAATTTACGATGCGGAAAAGGGTTGTTGATCATGCGGATTGCCACCTTGGACTGAAGTGGAACCTCCCCAATTACCACTGAGCGAGTTTGGTGGAGTTGTGTCCAGAGGGTGTGATGCCCCCAGAGTGGGACGTTGGAATGGGCTGTTAAGAAGGGCTTTAGTGACGACAGAGGGTCGCGAGTTTTTTGGAGGGGTCAGATCGGCCATTTGTCTCTAATTTGCATGTGCTTTCCGAGCCCGGGTGGAAGTTTTCCCTGAGAAAATTGTGTTTCCCTAAAGAGCTGCACTTCGGGCGAAAACGGCAGGGTTCGGAAGGGCACCGTGTTTTGACTGGAACCCAAACTGCGTCGATGCAGATGGCGTGAGGGCCAAGGAGGGAGACGATTCCTATAAACATAGACCCCGAGATTCATAATGAATTCATTCAATTCTATTCGTATTCGTGATTCGATTCGTGTTTCGTGACTAGTGTTTTAAGTTTTAAGTGGTAGAGTTCAGTTCGTCATAAGTGTTGCCGGTCCGTGTCTCATAAAATAGTGTTGTACGCCTTGTACCTCAAGTTTTGCTTCAAAGGGTTTAAGTATTAGTTTAAAAGAAAAGGGCCGTCAGTCTAGAGAAACTTTTCGTTGCGCTCGATTCGCGATAATTTTTTAGCCGAATGGACCTTTACCTAATACGAACCCAGTGAATTACGAGTGCTTAGTGAATGTATATTCGGGATACATTCCGAAAGTAGGAAAGGGTAATAGTCCGGGAGCCAGCGTCAATTTTTGGCATGAATTTTAGACCGCTTGAATTTAACTTATATAGTATGTTCCCATATAGACAAACACTGAACCGACCGTCAGCTGGGCTACCGGCGCTGGATGCTGCGGCGGGAAGATGAGATAGTTGCAAAAAAATGGAATTCGGAATTATTTTAGATGATAAATTGTCCATGTTACATAGTTTAAAAAATAAATAGTCAGCTGCGTGCCCGAAGCAGCGTTGTACGTCAGCTGGTCATGAGAAGTGGTAATAAAATTGAAAAACAAAATGATTTATAACCGAGTGAATTTTTTTTACATGCCTTAGGACTCATGTAGAAATATGAAAATAATAGTCAGCTGAGTGCGTCGTACGACAAAGACCGTCAGCTGGAGCAATAAAGTATCATAACCCTCATATATCCAAAAGGCGCGGGGTAGTCTAAGTGGTCCGACTGACGACCTTCGTCTCAATATGCATTCAGCTGATTAGAATTTTCCAATTTTAGTTTATTAGAACTATTATGTAGCTAAATTTCAATTAAATATTCATTGATTTACCAAAGATACAGTTAGGTAAAGTCCACACATCCTTAACACTTAAAATTCAGTTTTTTTTATTCAGATATTGTTGAAATATTCGAAAACTCTTTATTCAACGATTTACCAAAAATATAGTTACGTAAAGTTCACATATAATTAACGCATAAAATTGAGTTTGTTTTCATTCAGATATTGTTGAAATAATCGGAAAAAATGTTTAAAATGAGTTCATTGTATTAAGAATTATCTTCCTCATTGCTTTGATTGTCGTCTCATGAATAATCTATTTCAATGTCATCGTGAATATCTCCTGACTCTGTTTTACTGTTATCTCTACAAAAGAAACCAAAAAAAATTTATCAAAATCATGTTGATGGACATGTTTTCCTGAGAAAATAGAAAAATAAATTTTCCATACCTTCAAAGCCTTCATCAATACTTGTGATGCTTGTAATTGACGGCAAGACGGCGGCAATTGATCTCGTTCATACCATTTGAAAAAATACTTTTTATCTCGTTCTTCCCAACCTTAGTCAGATCGCGAGAATTCGGATGGTATCGGAAGATGTGCGTGACTCCAGAAATGTGCGATGATGTTCGGAGAAAATGTTGACGCAGTTCAGATCTGCAAGGCGGGAACATGGAACCATCATTTTCTTTTTCTAAATGCAGTATTTGCTGATTGTTTTTACTGCTAAATGATTTTGTAAAGGATTTTGTACGAATAAAGTTGACGTCATTAATTCTTTCAAATGCATATAATTTACAAACATAATCATCCAGTGTTGCAAAAAGTTGATTTAAATTGCTATGAGGTAGATTTGAAATTTCACTCAAAGCTTGAATATATGTTGGCGACTTTCGTAAAGTGTGCAACGGTTTTTTTTTGCTTTTTCCATAGAAGGCTGGATTAAAATCTCAGCCCGTGAGCGCATGAAAAGCTGGCAACGACGAACATAACTCTGCACCCAATGTCTCATACAACTTCGTGATATTGATGTTTTTTTGATTATTTCCAGTACCGACATGCATTGAAATTTTTAAATTACTTTTAATGAAATTCATATTTGCAACCATAATCACCAAAATGTCAGTATCTGGGCATCTTATTGTCACATGGGCATCAAAATCCACATTGTAAACATGAAACACAATTTTTGTGTCGACTTCTTCGTGACCGGTACATGACAAGTGTGGTTCTATTGTTGTTATTACTTTGTTTTGTTGTACTTCATATTTATAGCAGTGTAGATAATTCACATAAATTATTTTTTCTTCAAACGTCAGTAAATCCGACATTACTCGACTGTGTAGGCGGCCGTGAAGTTTCGTTTTTCCTCCGCCGGAGCTTTACTTTTCACTTTTCCGCCGGCG
>MU182174.1:132191-147759 GCA_016904865.1 Pissodes strobi | reverse complement strand
CGACTTTAGTAGGTAGGAATCCTAGGTCAGAAACTGATTGTCTGATACTCTCCGAGCTCCCTCACTGATCTGATTTTTCCCTCCGGTTCTGTCGTTCTCTAATTTCAGCATGTATCGGTCTCCGCCTTGCCACTTGAGATCCGGAAGTGCAGGCAGGGGTGGAGGCGATGGAAATATTCCCCCTCCGGAAGATGAGAACGTACCAGAGGGGACAGCATCCAACCAGAACTACATGCGCGTGCAGACCTCAGTTCCGATGGAACTCCGGAACGACGCGTCCGTCGGGACGTCACTGGCTGGTCAGAGGTTGGTAGAGCAACCTTTCAGCACTTCCCCTGTCCGGTCTGGAGGCGGCCGAGGGGCGCGCGACGGCGACAACAGGCTCAACCTGACTGGCAAATGATCCGCGTTCAAGTCGTTTATCACACTGAGTGCAGTATTATTATTTATCTCTCGGGTCATCGCCACATCCAGAAAAGTGGACCGTCCGCGAGTAGCGGAGTAGTAAGTGAGGATGTTTGGGCGCAGAAGCTGGATGTCCAGGTTTCCTTCGATTATTGATGTTAAAATGCGCCCGTGAAGATTAGTGTAGTTATCACCGAGGTTAACGTGATTTGCGTTGAGGTCACCAATTAAAAGCGGTTTGCAGCCTAGTTGCAAAAAGGCTAGGAAATCTTGCCGCGTATAGCGAGGACCGGGAACTGCATACCCCCCACTGATACACAGGCCCTCCATCTAGTTCGACGCTAAAGTGTTCGATTGGCGTGCGCAATCTCATTTTTCGTTTGTAGCGGAGGGACCTGTGCACCAGGCAAGCAACGCCTCCCCCACGCCGATTTGGTCTGTCACATCTTTTGATTGCATATCCGCGAATTTTAATGATAGTATCCTGATTTAGGTGCGTTTCAATCACAAAGACAACCGGGGTTGGGATTTATACAGAAAATTGCGGAATTCGTCAAGCTTCTGCCTGATTCCACCAGTTATCCTATAGTTACGGTTATCATAGAAGATAGGTAGATACAATCAAATTTGTCCTCAAACTAATTTAACCCAGTTTAACTTTGGGAGAAGATAGTTGTTGTTGCAACAGACTAATTTCGCTACAGAGAGTGGCTGAAGAACCTACTTTTTTAAATATTTACGGATATACCACTTTGATTATATGTGTGGTTATTATTTTTTGTATCTAGTGTAAGCAAATGGGAATAAATTACACTGAGTCCATTAATATCTGTTTTTTTTGTTGATTGAATTAGGTTGTGAGTAAATTTCCACCATCTCGAGAAAGAGCCGTTTGCTGTAATTAGACTCATTACATAAAAGTTTTGTCTCATTATAGTTAAACAAATGTCCTGCACTACTAGTGTGCTCTGCCAAAGCACATGTATTTTTGTTGAGATTACAATCACTTTTGTGTGTTGTGATTCTATCCTTTAATACCCTAGATGTTTGCCCTATATATATGCCCTCACATTCAGAACAAGGAACACTATACACCACACTTGATTTCTTTACGCCTTCGTCTTTGTTTTTCAGCTTACTGAAAATGCTACCCACTGTTTCCATCTGTTTATGAGCATTTTTTATAGAAGGTTCAAATTTAAAAAGCTTAATGATTTTTGAAGAAATTTCGTTTATGTAAGGAAAAGAGTAGTAATAAATTTGATTCTCAATAGAGAATCAAATATATTAATACTCTATTTCTAACCCAAACTAACCCATACAAGATTTGGATTCCGTATATATCATCCGAATCTAACTGAACGGTTGGCTGGTCATAATACGGATACATTATAGGTTTAACATTGTCAGAGTGGCTAAGCCCAAGAGCATGCCCTATTTAATGCACTTATAATGATAAAAGGCCAACTTCTCCGGCAGGTGGTTCATCATCTTCAAAATACCACGTGAGCGATTCATAAAATGAATTTCAACCGAGCCGGCGGTTAAACTCGGAAAGTAAGCGTACCTGGTGATAATTCAAACGGACACTCTTCATAAGTATTTCTAAATAAATGTGTTCGGTCTCTGAAGGAAATTGTAATATTAGCATTATGAGCACTAATACTATATTGGAAGGAGAGATTTGCGGGGTTTTCCCACATTTGAAATGCTGTAGCAGCAGAATTTTTAAAAGCATCCCTGTTCCACAGCGTTGATCGTGGATGGTAAATTGTCCATGTTAAAATGTTGCTTTTCCAACAGCCATTAATTTCATTTTTAATAGTGTAACAGTTATCAGAAGTTCCACATCAAAATGAATTTATAAATACACGGGTCTCTTCATTAAGCTCCCCATCGGCCTGTAGATTATAAAAACTTTGAAATTCAAGTAGTGCCGACGACACTGATGCTATATTAGCAATTTCTGAACCATTATTTGTCTTCAAATATCCATTATATTGCAGGAATTTTTCTACACCTTCATTAATTAATTCGCCTGTTGTAAAGGCACACAGAGATAGTGCAGATGCATCTCGGCTGATGGTCTATTATATACTGAACGTAGTTCATGATGCTTCATTAACTTATATGAATATAACAGACAAATCAGACAATCAACGCAAGGATCTTTAGTTGTCGCAATTTTTCTAACATACTCATACGCTCATTCAACTTTGTAAGTCGGGCAACTAGCCATTTACGGCTTTATAATATACATACTGTGTTATCTTGTTCATGATGAATGATCTTTGTCTTAAGACATCAACCTTCCCCAGTGAATGGAAGGTTAGTAAAATAATTCCCGTTTTTAAGGGTGGTTTAAAGCGGGAGGTGGTAAACTATAGACCAATTTCCATTCTTAATTCTATTTCTAAGGTGTTTGAAATTGTTCTTTTCAATAGCCTGTACGAGGATATTAGACATCATATCTCTGAGCAGCAGCATGGTTTCCTACCCCAAAAATCTACTATGACGAACTTAGTGATTTTCTCTCAGTACATCCATACTTCACTAAACAGCAAGTCTCAAGTTGATGTTATATTTACCGACTTCCAGAAGGCTTTTGACAGGGTTAAGCATACTGTAGTGGTTGAGGCCCTTCAGCGAATGAATGTAGCACCGGCTCTCACTATGTTGTTGATGTCCTACTTGTCGCAGAGGCAAAATATTGTAGAAATTAGTGGCTTTAGGTCGAATCCTTATCCTAGTCATTCAGGTGTTCCTCAAGGGTCAAATCTGGGACCATTACTTTTTGTTGCGGCAATAAATGACATGTGCAGGTCATGCAAGTATTCTACTGCCCTTTTGTTTGCTGATGACTTTAAAATGTTCTTGGAAATTGATGGCCCTGGCAGCGGGTGCGAACTCTTACAGGATGATCTTAATAGGGTGGTTAAGTGGTGTGCGGAAAATGGGTTTGCTCTCAATACACAGAAATGCGCCTCCATGAGTTTTACACTGAACAAGAATGTTCATAGACATGTATACAGTGTTGATGGTTTGCCTCTGTGTGCTGCCTCTAGCCATAAGGACCTGGGGGTAATGTTTGACGCTGGTTTAGCATTTTCTGATCATATTGCTGCTATGGTTAAGGAAGCACATGGTATCTTGGGGTATGTTGTTAGGACAACAAAGAATTTTAGCCTACGTGTATGTGTTAGGTTGTTTGAAAGTCTCGTGTTGCCAAAACTAGAATATGGATCTGTTATATGGTCCCCACAATATGATACTTGGGTTAACTGTATTGAACGTATACAAAGAAAGTTTCTAAAATACTTATATTTTAAAAGGTTTGGTTACTACCCAGAAAGAGGCTTTGATAATTGGACTCTGCTTCATATGTTTGAGTGTTTATCTATGGAAAACAGAAGGGTAAAAACATGTCTGATATTTCTTTTTAAGATTATTAGTAATAAGGTGGACTGTCCCAAGATTTTATCTGAAATTAAATTTTCATTTGGCGCCGGAAGTACTAGATCAAGAAATTGTTTCTACCTGGATTTCCCTCGCACTAATACCTTTAAGGCTTCACCTATATATAAAATGTGCTCTTTATTCAATAAATATGCCTCTGATATTGATATCTACCAAGTTCCTCTGAATCAATTCAAAATTATGATTACCAATAGGCTTTATGAACAGCAATCTGCAATGTTACCGTAGAACTGTGATTTGAATGACTGTCGTTTTAACTTTTTGTAGTAAGTTTTTTTTAGTTATATATCGTTACATTTGTACTTATAAGTTAAATATTGTTTGTTCTTGCTGTTGAGTGTTTTTATATTGTTTTTTGATGTACTATTGTATCTGCTATATATTAAGTTTGGTATCTGTAATTGGCAATCATTGCTGTTGATACTGTAAGAAATAAATAAATAAATAAATAAATAAATAAATATACTTCAACAAGTCAGAAGATTTTTGCCCTAATAAAAACAAGGCTGGAATATTTCTAGTTCTCGCAGGACTAATTTTGATATAACATTGATATATTTCTAACCTCTACTAGTATTTATTTCAGAAGCTAATTAAATTCATATCGACTCATCATATAAACGTAAAAATTCTAGAATATATGGGAAACTAATATTCGCGTAATTTTAGCCTGGTGATTATATAAAAGGAACGCAAATGTTTTTTATATTTGAGTATCACTACAAGGTTTTTACATCTCAATTATTATGTATGTGGTTTGCATCCATTCATATCACTGTGAACTCATATAGAATAGAATGTAAGTCCTAGGAACCCCCGTTTTAAAAAAACAACCCCTCAGTTAAAAAAACAGCCCTTCATAAAAAAAGACGTTCTTTAATACGATGACAGACATTTCGTTCAGTCCTGATGCCTTTTGCGTATCTAGTTCTTTAAGGATTTTACGAATATCACGGTGATGAAACTTAACTTCTTCCATGGTAGTGTTGATGTTCGATATGGTGGAGAGAGCCTTACCTTAGGGGACGTCTAAGGTAGAGTGCGATGAAAACATTTTGGCGAGCATGTTTGTACAGCTCTTTCGCATCTTCTGTCGAACCAGGGCTTACACTTTGACGGTAACTTGATGGAATTTAGAATCTATGCTTCCATTCCTGAAGAGATTATTTGCGTAATCTCTTCGCAGCAGACTGACGGGTCATCAGTGCCAAAGCAGACATCGAGCCAAGGAAAATCTAGTTAGAACTCCCTTAGATCGTCCCAGTTTGCAGAGTTGTAATGCCAAGTTTTGCGAGACAATAGTGGATCCTCCTTGGCTGGCGCCCGGAGATCCGAATGGCCGGGGAGTTTGCCTCCGGAATATTTTGATCCTGGAAGTGACAATTCACAAATCATTGTAATAAGTTTGTGGTCGGAAGTACCCAATGGCGGACCAACTGTAAATGTTTACTGGTCAGGGTTGGTGGTTAGAAAAAGATCCAGGAGGGCTGAGAATTCGCGCCTCTCCGAGATTCGGTTTGTCTACAAGCTGAGGAAGCCCGCAGCTGATGGCAAATACTTCAACTTCTCTACCTTCGTTGTCGGTCTTGTTGGGATGTTGCACCTAGTTGGTGTTGTGGGCATTGAAACCTCCCTGAACGATTATTTCTGAATTGGGGTGATTGACCTGTATTGAGCCGAAAGTGGTAGCTAGTGTTGTAAAAAAGCGTTGGTAGGCTCTATCGCTCGGAGGGCGATACGACAGCGTATAAACTTGGTTATCTCTTGGCGGTGAACTTGCGCCACATGACGTCATGGTTGTTCGGTTCGAGTGTTTCCTCGCGGTAACATGAAAAGTCGCTTCGGACAAAAAGACATATTCCGATCTTATGCCTATATCGGGTGTGTAAGTCCTAACCAGAATATGGGTAATTTACTGTTGTTGTAGAACATACTTGTGTTTCTCTAAGGGCTAATATGTGTGGTCTATTTGCTTGATGTTGGTGTACCGAATTTATGTTTGGATTTAGCCCTCTTATGTTACAGAAATCTATTCTAAATTGGTTCGGTATCTTAGCTGTCTGTGAAATGCGGAATGAAGGGCTCCCATGGCCATACGGCGCCCGGAGATTCGAATTGCCTGGGGGTGTGGCTCCGGAATATTTTGATCCTGGAAGCACCAGCTTGTCCATATATTCCCACTGTGGAATCCGGAAACACCAGCGCGAAAGCGGAACGTGATTCAGAGAAACCACTTAGCACTTCCTAGTTCTGGAAGGGTGGTCTATGACATATGCATCTACCACCTAGGGCCGCTTCCATTTTAAACATCAGCCTCAGACTCATTCCTTTGGTGGTCCCTAGTCTGACAGGGGTAAGAATGAGGTTTGCTGGGTAACTCCTTAATGATCGGCTCCAGACTTTGTACATTGGTGTTCTCCAGCCTAGGGGAGGACGATGGGATTTGATGGGCCACATCCCGTGGCAACGCGGAATGGCGGGGGCGGCACTTCCCGTAATCAAACTGCTCTCACCAGTTTGACGTTTCTGCCTGCTAATACAATGCAGCCCCTCTTGTCACAAGCTGTTATTGATCAGCTTCAGACTTTGTACTTCGGTGTTGTCCAGCCTGTGGGAGGACGATGGGAATTGATGGGTCGCATCCCGTGGCAACTCGCTTTGGCCGGGGCATCAAACCCCGCAATCAATGACAGATATCGTAACATAAACTCCTGACAACTCCATACAAAAAAGTACCTTCTTTCCATGTAAATTTTGACAAAATCTCATTATTATTAAGAATACTATGGGGAGTCATGAAAAGTGAGTCATACTGTATATATTTTTTTTTACTAATAGCATAGCACTGATAAAATCCTTATCATTATTTGAATTGATTAGATTTTGAAATTAACATTTTTCAAATAATCCGAAATGACAACTAGTTGTCAAACTAACAAGTTGAAACTTAAATGACATTTTCCGTTTCATTATTGACCTAGGTCTTTTTTAATATTATTATTTACCTATGGTGAGAAATGTTACTTCTCATTTGAGGAATGGAGTAAATAATGGTGATTTATCATGTTAGTATTAAAAAAATAGTATATTATATACCTAGGTTGAGAAGTAAGCCATTATTTACCGAGCACTTTTATATCCTGAGGCGCGGAGCGCCGAAGGATATAATGTGCGAGGTTAATAATGGCCTTCTCAACCGAGGTATATATAGAATTTTTTTTTTACTAACACTGATATATTACCATATTTGATTCGATTTGATTTTTATATTAGTCATTTCAAATAGTTCGAAATATCAAGTAGCCTGGAAGTTCAGTTGTCTAACTGACAGATATTGTGACAAGAAGCGTTTTTTCGCGAGCTAACTTCAATTAACCACGGCATACTACAGGATACTACTTTGTTTTCACGAGGATTAATTTAATTGTGGTAAGTGAGGGGAAGTTTCGTGACGTCACTATTACATCATCATTTTTCAACTACGGCTTACTACAACTTACATACGTGACGAGGTGTGGTACTCGAGGTTTTATGGAGTCATGGTGGATTAATTTTGAAACGTTAAACATGTGAAATGTTTGTTTTTCCATTCTGAACAAGTTTGTAAATTATACGTTCATGAAATTCTTCTATAGAAGCCTCATACGCATAGGAATTCCTACACAAATGTGCCCTAAATGGGATTTGGGCAGCATAAAGTATCCTGAACATATTCATCGAAAAAATACCATTAGTTTGCTTATGTCCAGAGGCCACCATTCTGTCATTAAAAATATGAGTAAACGTCCTGCACTGATCAAACTGATCATTTTCAAATAAATATGCAAAATATCTATATTCTTTTCTAGCAATGCAAGATCTAACTACGGTATTTTGGCGAAGATAGAAGCAGACAGTACAATTTGTGGTGGGGTGCCCGCTTGGCACTTACTTCAGTATTATTTGTAGTTAACCGTGGTTACTCGCCAAAAAACCCTAATTAATCTCCTGACAGCTCCATACATACAAAGTACCTTCTCTCCATCTAAATTTGGACAAAATCGCATTATTAATAAGAATATTATGGGGAGTCATGAAAAGTGAGACATACTGTATATAATTTTTTTACTAATAGCACTGATACAATCCTTATCATTATTTGAATTGATTAGATTTTGAAATTAATCATTTCCTACTCGTTTTTCAAATAATCCGAAATGACAACTAGTTGTCAAACTATCAAGTTTGACATTTTGATATTTTCCGTTTCCGTTTCATTATTGACCTAGGTTTTTTTTAATATTATTATTTACCTAGGGTGAGAAATGTTACTTCTCATTTGAGGAATGGAGTAAATAATGGTGATTTATCATGTTAGTAGTAAAAAAATATTATTAACTGTAAATTATGAAGTCATGAAAAAAAGTTAAAAATAATTATTTGGTAATTGCTAAGATTAATATTACTCCTGTTTTGTTTATATTTTTTTCATGTACAGGGTGGCTCGAATTCGTGTCTATGTATGGGGAACTCAAAAACCGTAAGAGATACAGTGTCAGTCAAATTAAGGCAAAATTGCGCATTTAAGTGCCTAACAATATGCCGTGTAGAAAGTTGTATAATTCCGAGTATTTACGGAGATATCCGGAAAAAACCGAAATTTTGAAAAATCGTTTTTTTTTCCTGGACTTATTTAAAAACGGATTTCAAATCTAATTGCACTTTTGCATTGCCACTTTTTCCGCTCTATACAATGATGATATCCAGTTTGAAATCCGACATTTCATCTTCAAGGGATCATCATCAACTTTCTTTTTTTAAATGCGAACTTTAATTTTTTTTTCAGATGGTATTGGCGTAAATAATATGAGTATGTGTTTTTTTATTTTTTATTATTTAATTTTTAGTATTTTTTTATCATTTTTATTTTATATATTTTCCTTTGGCGTGATTTTAAATAATTTAATGTAGCTACTTTTGAAATTTTCCTATTCTATAAGAATATTTTATTTGTTTTTTGCATTAAGTAGAAAATTGGAGCCCGTATTAAAAATTAAAAATAGTAAAATAAGGCCATGAACTATTACTCGAACAAGTTGCTTAGTGCATTTTATTTATAAGCAAAATTCCAATAGGTGTTTTTCCATCAGAGTTCCTCTAGTATCACATAGTACGATTATGAATTGTTAATGATCTCTATTAAATAAATTTTTTAATTGGTTAAAAGTTGGGAATATTTTAGATAAAATATGCTTACTGCAAAGATTTGCAGTAAGCAACTTGTTTGAGTAATAGTTCATGGCCATATTCTCGTAAGAAATAATTTTACTATTCTTTATTTTTAATACGCCCCAATTTTCCACTTAATACAAAAAACAAAATAAAATATTTTCATAGTATAAAAATTTCAGAAATACCTACCTTAAATTATTTAAAATTACGCCAAAGCAAAATATATAATAATTAAAAAAATAAAAATAATAATTAGAAAAAAATAAAAACACATAGTCATATTAATAGCGCCAATACCATCTGAAAAACGATAAAAAAATTAAAGTTCGTATTTAAAAAAAGAAAGTTGATGATGATCCCTTGAAGTTGAAACGTCGGATTTCAAACTGGATACCATCATTAGATAGAGCGAAAAAAGTGGCAATGCAAAAGTGCAATTCAATTTGAAATCCGTTTTTAACAGTGGCGTGCAGTGCCATTTAGGAGAGGGTAGGCAACATAATAGAAAATGATACAGAAGGAGTAAGCCCGCTGCAGGCGCCGCTGTAGGTAGAATTTTTTTTTAGGTGCCACGCCCAAAAACGTCCATTTTGAGGCTCCAAAAAATGTAGGCATAAAGCCTTTTCAATTCGAGTTTCGTCAAAACTATGCAAAGAAAACCCGTTGTAAATGGTTAGTGGACTGGCCTTGTTTTTCTGAGACATTTGACACATTATTTACATCAATATACCCACGTTTATTCTACAATTTCCTTCTTCGCCAAAGAGTAAGCATAGCCAACAATACATTTTAATTTTATGACGACACCTGCAGAGCCACTAATAATTGTCATGGATTTTTTTATTAAAATAACGAGGTTTTCTTTCTAACCAACAAAACTAACCCACAAAGAAAACAACAACCCCTTGTATAGGTACTAAACTAACTAAACTTTCAAAACTATAACTAAAAGCGCAGGGCGTCAAATCCCAATCTCACACAAGAATAGGGCACATAGAAACGGAAACCTGAGGTTATTCTTATTTATGGCTGGCCAATGCCGGTGTTGTATTATCGGGTTTCAGTTTCTTGCAAAAAAATGCATGGCGTTATTAATACCCAGATATCGTATTATTACAGTACGTATGTACTGTAATTTTAAACATTATTAAATAATAAAGCTTTCTTAACCAAACCCTGTAATGATGTACCGGTAATCGCTTTCAAACCCATTACTAAAGCGCAAAAAAACAACAATAATATGATCCTTGGTAAAAAAGAATGTCTATTAAACCAAAATATTAATTAAAGAGAGCACATTTTGGCAACAGCACTTATCGTTGCGTCGCGTCGTCGGTTGGCCCGGACCATCTTCGCATGCTTTGTCTCTTTTCTTTTTATGTAACGTTTCATTTGGCTGTCCTTTTTCAAGCACTGCTTTTCCCTTCCGTAGTAAATCCAGTATTGACGGTATGAATGCATGTCTTCGGTTTGTTATGGAATGCTTTTTAGCGGTTGCCGTCGGAGAATATTATTCCGTTTAATATAGGTAGCGTAATATGAGTGGTAGACTGTGATGTTTTTCTATAATATAATTAATATTTTAATTGGCGCTTAAGATAAGCTTTTTAAATTTAGATTATATCTACTTATTAGTAAAATTATAATTTATACTATCGGGATTAAAATTAAATGGAAATATATAAAAAATGTCAAAACATCAGGGTAGGCAATGCATTTGTGCTTTCATTGTGTGCACGCCACTGGTTTTTAAATAAGCCCAGGAAAAAAATAAAACGAATTTTCAAAATTTCGGTTTTTTCCGGATATCTCCGGAAATACTTGGAATTTTAAAACTTTCTAAACGGCATATTGCTAGACACCTAAATGCGCAATTTTGCCTTAATTTGACCGACACTGTATCTCTTACGGTTTTCAAGTTCCCCATACATAGACACGAATTCGAGCCACCCTGTACATGGGCACTATCGAGTGGCGTCCTGCAATTACAAAGAAAAGCCAAATGAAGACACACAGCAATCATTTTGAGGTGACCAAGGCCGAACTGGGAGCTTTAAAATGTATCATATATCTAATAGTGTAACGGTTTTTTGAGCATTGGGGACCAATGTTAATTGTAAAGTAATGATTCTATTATACAAAAATATCATTCGGTCTATTATTTAAACATGTTTTAAATCATTCAGTACGCATTCAACAAATTTTAGTAAAAAGGAGCGCACAAACCGAATAAATAACAATTTGATGCAGAAGGTGCTATCTTAATGACAAACGATCTCTGGTAACAAGTTTCAACCTTCGCCGTTCACCCAGAGTCGAGCAGTACATATACGGAAAATTTCCTGAGTGTCCTAACCCCATCACTATACCTACGCAACCCCTTTCAGATAACACAGGTCTTTTACGGGAAACGCCTGAATACACCCTTCTCAAACTACGTCCTTTCAAACTAAAAGTTAGTTATTAAATTCAAACAACATAAATACGTCGTCTATAGTGAACAAAGCAATCCTTTTAAATTTAATGTAACTTAAAGCTTATTGAAGTGAACTTAAAACTAATCGATCTAAGTTTGAAAAGAACCCGTCATCATTAGCCGCTACCTAACGAAGAGACATGCCTATCACGCCATTCTGATTATTATACTATTTCACGTAATCAATCGACTACGTTTGCTTTAAATAAAGCGAGTTTATATTCTTTATCACCAGAGGCAACAATGAGACAGTCAAGCGTGTGTTAAAATCATATTCCATTTCATTATCCGTCTTTGTGTATCTCGAATGATGAAAAATGAACGTAGATGGCGCTAAGAACTTTTTCCGCAAAAATTTGAAATAATTCCGTTTTATGTTACGTTATTAAATAGCGAAATCTATTGGAAGATTTAGGTCGCAATGAGTGTATTTTCGTTTCTGTTTACTGATGTTGGGTAATGAAATAGGAATACACTCAGTGCACACTAACTCTTCCAATAGAAACCGCTAAAATTATGTATTAATTTTTATATTATATAATTAAAAGCTAACCTAGGGATATAACGTGAGTGCAGATATTTTTTGGTGTATTTTGTTTTTGACAATATTCTATATATTTTTAACAAATCAAACTAACAGAACTATAATGTAAATCTACTTTACAGCAAAAATATAAGTAAATGTTCAAAATGTTTATTTGAGCTACATTTTTGTAAAAGTGACGGAAGAATATAAAAGTAAATAATAAAAACAAGTTTATTTGATCCATATTTTAAAGAACGCTGACATAAACAATAACAAAAGTGTTATGTATTCTACAAATGACATTTAATGTGAGAGTGCAACGAAGGATAGCAGTAGTTTGTAGCATCTCGGATTTCGCTTAAATATAGTTAGAGACCCATCAAAAGTCCACCATCCCTCTTTTGCTGATTTGCTTCTAAAGCACCGTATCTGTGACACCATAAAATCTGCTGTAAGAGAGGGTATATCCTTAAACAAATTTCGTACAGTATTTGAGTCTGCCAGATTTGACAATGAGTTTGTTGCTTTAAGTTCCAAAAAAAATTAAATATTGAAATCTAAGCGAAATATCTCTTCCGAGAAAATACCCAACTACTTTGTAATTTAGTGTAACTATCTACTATGCATATTTGTGAGAAATTGCTTTTTAAATTTTTATTACCAACAGTGTAAATAACTTTTATGCTTGGAAAGTGACTAAGAAGTTTTAGTCTTGTAGTGAAGTTCAATATCAAATTAAAGGTTAATAATATTGCTAAACTGCCGTGTAGCATGCATCATAATACCGGCACCGCTTAATTGCTGTACTAAGCTGTGCTACCGAGATGTCAAAAATTGTATTGGTAAAAGGTGGCTATGAAATATAACCTTTCTGTCTTAGAATAGCATAAAATAAGAAATACGTTTTCCATTCCATGGCCATCTTTTATCAATATGTATAATTATTGTATCCCCGTACCCTCCTTCATCCTCTATTGAGACAATCTCTAATGGATATTGAAATATTTCTACCTAGGAAGAGGAACGCGAAGTAGAAGGTTCTTGAATCCGTGCAAATGGTACTGCTGCTTTTGCAACTTTATTTTGTGTAGCATCTGCTTACATCTCTCTTTTGACATGCTTATTACAAATTCTGTAATTCCGCAGTGAATCTCCAGAGAACTTAATTCCCCAAATGCTCTTGTCATATTCTTCACCAAAAACATGTTTACACACATTATTTGAATGGCATGTGCTGTCTATCTGTGGTAATGTGTCATTAGTGCAACACGAATACGGTTAATAGCTTTGTATGTACTTCGAAATGCATGTAAGCCTATTATCAACAACACCATGCGTATTTCTAGGCGTATTCATATAGACTTTACTCAGTGCTGGCAGTAGTTAACTAGTTTTTTGATACCAGTAGTTGTACTCAAATTACTTTTTCCACTGAAGTAGTTGTACTTGAGTATATTTATTATTTTAGTTAAATATTTAAAAAAGTAGTTAACTACTTGGTTCCAACTACTTTTGGTAGTTTAATTACTTTTTATACTCTCAACTACTTGAGAAGTAGTTTAACTACTTTTAAAGTATTTAAATACTTAAGATAATTTTGAGTACAGAAGAAACTCAGTATAATTCGGGTGCAGAGCATGCATCAATCTATCAAATTATTATTTCAGTCGTTATTGTGGTAGGACTGCGACACGCCACATAAAAAGCAAATAAACACAGTTTGTGCGGTGTGCTTGCAAAAATGGCTGGTTGCAGTGTTCGCTCTAGTAATAGTGGTGTTGAATTTAAAATACTGAGGTAAGTGAAAGGCAATTTTATTTAATATTATCAAAAACGTATTCATTGTGTGGAAAAATTTACGCATTTAAAAAGAAGTAAAAAGTAATAATTTCCGTGCCAGTTACGTAATAAGTATACAGTGGTGGCTATTGTCGAAAATACTCCCAGAAAACTTACTTTTATAAAGAAATACTAGCTCACACTTTTCATGCACTGTTTAATTAATTTCGGATGCGGATATTTAAAAATTAAACATTATATTTCACTAAAACATTTTTTTAAATATTATTTCCCGGTTTACATCAACAAGTTTCAGAATAATATAAATGACGATTAATTTGTCATTTCTGTCAGCCTGTCTGTGAATTTCTTATAAACGAATTGCGGTGTTGCCACATGAATTTCGCCGAAGTTTTAACCGTCCTGATAGTGATTTCAGTGACTAGGTTTTCAAATTAGAATTCATGCTAAGGCAGAGAGGCCTGGGCCAAGGTAAAGAGACCTTGCCCAGCCTTGGGCCCCAGGGTTTGCCCACTCTTGCCTGAGCCCATTTGGGGTCCGCTAACGTATACTTTTGCGATTACCCAATTCGTGCTACGCGCTCATCGCTCGTGCTAATCAAGCGATTCCACTTATATTGTAAATAACTAAAACCTTTTTGGATTGATACATTGGCAATTTTGTTTGGTTTTCACTATATTAGTTCATGCTATATGCAAGTTGTTGTTGTTGTAATGGGATAGTTTAAGTTGTTTTTGATTCCACTGGCAGCTGTTTTTTGGAAGTAGAAAATACTTAGGCTAAAAAAGTTAATACGTATAACACTACCATGCAGGTTTTTCATATTTTCCTTTTTAGTTTTTAGATCATTCGGATCAAGAGCCAGATCCATATGCTTCTAGCGATAGTGACTCAGACTATACGCCCGAGCAGAAAAGAAAAAAGAAAATTCCGGACTATTTCTCTTTGCATTCTAAAAATAAAGATAAGCGCCCTTCAATTATTGACTAAAAACTCTTACCAGTGAAAAATGGCCACTTTTCAAAAGAGCAGCTAGGCACTCAAAGCAGGTACCTTCTACCTATATATTACTTATACTTATGTCAAATTACATCAGAATCTACAATTTTTTTCACCATAGCAGCTGTCTTTTTTTACACAACACTATCTACAGTCATGTTTTTTTTTTAAAGAATCCAACTGGCCAGTCATGTTTTAATAATCATTTAGATCCTTTTTTCCTATGGTTGTTTACAAAATATTCTCCGCCCGCAATGAAAAGTAATTTGAGTTTTTTTTCAGCGTTACTGTTAATTTGACATTTATTGAAAGTCTAAAGACTCAAGAAGAAAAAAATAAAGCGAGGAAGATTTTTTCTTCACCATTATTCCATGGAACATTTTTTGCCCCTACCGAATTTAAAGAAAATACACTAAAAGCGAAATGTCTTCCATGTCTGCCTAAAAATATACAACTAAAAGGATTTTACTCATTATCATCAAACTTTCTAAAACATTTAAAAAACAAACACCAGGAAAGTTACTTTATGAAGAACATAAAAAATAACTGTGGCGAATAAAAGAAAAAGCCTTGATTCGCACGCAAGTACTTCCACACAAACTACAATTGAAAGCAGCTTGAGAAACGAACAAAAAATAAGTAAAGGCGACAGTCAGGAAACTTTCAATAATAAA
>MU182174.1:92051-116647 GCA_016904865.1 Pissodes strobi | reverse complement strand
ATATGTTTGATTGACTAATTGATTTAGTATTCCAAACTAACCCTATTAACATCCCAAAAATATTTCGATAATACGAAAGCTGTGGTAATAATAAACTTCTAATTCTATTTGTTGCTACGCTGAAAAAATGGACCCATATTATAATATTATTGACTTAGCTAAACAAGGCTAGTGCTTTGCTTATAAATTGTATTGGACGACATATTTTGAGTTTAACTTAACACTAAATGCTGGTCTTTCTTAGATGCCTCCTTTCTTCTTTAGCAGTTTTATTTTGCTTTTGTCAGAGATATTTAGGCTGAGATGTGCAACAGAGGAAGTTCAGGTGCTTATAAATAAAGCTTCTTTGCTCATTGGTCCACTGGTTGGAAATATTTTCCTTCAAGGCCGATGGTTTTTCTGAAAGCAAAAATTTTAATTCTAAGGATTTTTCTCGCATTAACAGGCATGACATTTCTTTTTTTATTTGAGCTTCCAACATAATGGCTCATATGAATAAAAGAGAAGCAAATGCTTTTGCTTAAGTTTTTTGAGATAAACATATTCAGCTTTAATGCAGCAAAAAGAGACGGTGGTAGAGTAAAAGCATTTGCTACACTTTATTCATACGACTGATTGTATTGCGACAATCTTCAAATACATCACTTTTGATAACACATTTTGATGTCTAATTTCATTTTCGATCCCTATTAGGTTTTGAGTGATGGCACATTATTTTTCTTAAATAGCTTTTTGGTATTTTCAGCCAATATTTTAGTACCTCTGGTAATAATAAAAAACTTATTTTATTATCAAAAAGATCAATATTTTTAGCAAACAAAATACACTAATGCCAGTAATATAATAAAAAGTAGGAGACATGTAAATATATTGGCAATATCAAAGACATAACAGTTGACGGCAACTCTAAACAAGCCACACATATTAGATTAAACTTAACGCTACGCTACTCGAGCGACCTAATTATACCCTACGACATATTTTTTGGTATATTGAAATTTTGCAATGAACGTGCAGCGCGTGCTCTATCGGTTTATGAGTTTAACTTGACTGCGGTATTAAAATACCCCACGCAATCATTTGCTCATCGGTTTATGCTAGATTCTAGAATATTTGGAATACTATTATTATGATCTTTTTTTAAAATTGGTACTCTAATAATTTGTTTTTTTTTTTTATTAGAAGTTAGGCAATACTTGAATGTCGTAAAGAATGGAAAGGAAGGTGCGAGATCTGTCTGCGTATAGATGTTAAGAAAACTTCGATATTTAGTAAGTTACAAATTTAACAGGTGTAGGTATAAGTGAATAACCAGCAGATACAAAGGACTTCATTCAATCCCGTTATACATTTACCACAGTGTTTATGCGATTTCTTTTAAGGTGTTGTAATAAATTATTTAAGTCGAAACAACAGGAAATGCATTACTAGGTATAGAGTTTCTAATTGCCCTCAGGCAAGCAGGTACGCAACAAAATGAATCACAAGTTGCGCAGTGTTTTAAGAAAATTTAATTCTTTATATTGACGATCGGCTTTAAAAGAATATTTTTGTCACTTACACCACATGAACAATACAATGAAAATTATAAGAACTAAATGACTTATAACAAGAAATATTTATGTTTTGGAAGTGTACAATGATAATAGTTTAATTTATTCATTGAAAATATTACCTAGATTGTGGAAAATTGGCGGACATATCACATATCACATGAGAACTGCCCAATGAATTTAAAAACTAGTTCAAAGAAGTAGTGTGTTATAGCCGGCGCCATCTATCCGTAACCTGCTAAGTTTATCGGAGATAGACAGTACCATTGTCTTTATAAGAAATAAGTCGTTCAACGGGGCCTGTGGAGAGGTGCTGCCCCCAGTGGCTGGCACCAAAAATAGTATTTATGAATGAAAACACGTGCAATGTTTACCCTACATACGAAAAGGAAGGGGTAGAAAGGGGAATACAAAATTATATTCGCCGAGCCGTAGATTTCCAAGAAATGATCTTCAGCCAAGGCTAAGTGGCTAGAACCGGTTTTATCAGTTTAATTTTTACACACAGAATGAAATTTCCAATACCTGCTTCCCTAATCTTGACTTTTCAATTGAATTTACTTTATTGTTTGGGAAAATGGTTTTTAGCATTTTTAACACATCGATTTTTGTGTCAATTTCTTTACTAGTTTCTATTATTCATATAGGCCTAATTGAATTGGTGCAGTAGTCGAAGAAAATAGATTTGCATATGCCATTAAAAAATGGGAAAATAATAAACAATAATAAAATCCTATTTGCTAAATGTAAAACGTTTTGACTTGATATAAGTAAAATTTTACAATATAAACTGGATATTTTAACGAATTCAAAATTAGGAACCCTAAAAACATATTAAACTATAAAAAAAATTATATTTATAAAAATTGATTATTCGTTTCCTATTATTAGTCAAAAAGTAAGGTATTACAATTTTTAAACTTACAATGTTTATAGAGAAATATAGATAAAAATTAAATTTAGTTCCAATAGTAGGTAGGTATAGTTATTTTATGTATTTTTTCTTTTTATAGAAAGAAGACAATTAAACATCTAGTTATTTGGAGATTAATAATAAAATTAAATATTTTTATTTTATTAAATTTCATTATTTTTGCAGAAGAGGGGGAGATAAGAAATAAGGTGTTTAAAAACTGAAATCAAAACTCTTACCACTTTGGATAAGTCTTTATTTAATATGAGTTCGGCATATATTAATACTAATTTATGTATCGGTACATATAATATTGCTCCAGGCCAACAGCCAATGTTCAAAACTTTCAATCGCTTATAGCCATTATTATCATTATTACATAATTGACAATCAAATTAAATTAATATAAATGTACTCTTCAAAATATATACTGTAGTTTATTCGCTATAATCAAGTAAATAATTTTTGAAAAAATTCGGATTTAGGATAGTGAAATAAACAACATCCGAGTAAAACTATATTTACTCGAAAATTAAACAATTCAATTGATAAAACACATCAACCTATACAACCCTTAAAACTAAAGAACAAGTATATAAGATAAAAAATAAGCATCGAGAGTAGTGTGCTGTTTCGGGCAACGTCTGGTTTGATTCATCCCTTATTTTCTTTCAACTGATCATTTTATGTTCTCTTGTATTATTTCCCGTTGAAATAATTCATTTATTTTATCTTAGATATAGATAGAATTTTTTCATATCAAAGTTTTGTGTTATTGCCTATCAAACTTGTAAAGTTATACATGTTCTTAAAATAACTTTCTTGTATATTATAAGTTACAATTAATCACCAGTTAAGGAAATTTGAAACCATAATTATTTTTGCTATTTTTCAATCAGAAGTTGCTAATATAGCTATTGTGATAAACTGATGTATCAAGAGAGTAGATCGACTACAACTCCATAAATAAGTACTTATAAATATTACTTAAATATCGAAAAGTAATTGGACTACATTAACATAGATACAACCTAAAAGCATCACCATTTAATAAGAATCAACTAATAAATTAATTGTAATCCGTCGATTAATGTTTTATCTTTATTTAAATAGGTATAAGATGATTCACAGATCTCATTTATTAGTATTTAAAAATTTATATATGTATATATATTTAAAATTGTCAAATCATATTCAAAATCATGTTTCCTGCCAAACAATATTGGTCCATAAAAGTTACTTTTTAATTTAAAAAATTCAAACTCGCTAGAAAAATATTACTTTTTTACATTTATTTATTTATTTATTTATTTATAAAGTTTTATGTTCCAGTTAAAAAAACTGCAAACAACTTTTTCGAATACTAAGTAACTAAAAATAACTCTTGGAGCAATATTAAAATGTTGTTTTTTACTCCGTGAATAAAAGTGGATAGTGAATAAAAAAATTTATAACGTCAATTCGCACTTTGAATATGACTTACATTGTTTATATATTAAAGTCCTTAATAAAACATTAATTATGAATTCCCGGTGGGATAAACATGAATCACCTTCAAACCAGCTTATTCGGGCAATAATTGATTTTTTGTTTTAAAAATAAATAGTACATTGGACATCTCTACGCCTTGCTGTATTGAAAGCCATCTAAGTGGCGTTAGCATCAAATTAATAGGAGTATAACGTGTACAGAAGAATATAGTGCGCATAGCTTTATTTCGTAGCAACTGGAGTCTTTGTATATCAGCCTTTTTACCTGATATCAACAATGAAAAACAGTAATTGAAATGCGGATATATAATGGTATTATATATAAGAACACGTCTCCAGTGACTAAGAATCTCAGCTATTCTCCTAAAAAATTCTATCTTCTCCAATTTTTTCTCTAATATGATCTACATGTAACGAAAAATTAAGCTGATAATCCAAGACTACCCCTAAATATTACTAGATGCATTTTCAAATAGGTTATTAGATATCTATCTTAATCCAATAATTATTTTCTAGAAATCTATTACAATTCTGCTTAGAGCCAAAAAGCCATGTACTTTGTCTTTTTTTTAACCTAAGCCTATTTACACACAACGAGTTATAAAGGATGTCAAGTTTTGATTTCATAGTATCTACTACCTGATTAAAATCCTTCCCGCAAACACAGATCAACATATCGTCCACAAACAAACTTAGAAACATATCATTTAAAACTCGGTCTAGGTTATTGACATATATCACAAACAAAAGGGGGCTCAGAACACTGCCCTGCGGCATCTCTATCTCACTATCAAACGGATTTGAGGACACATTATTCACTCTAGTCACATGGGAGCGATCCTCCAGGTGATCAGTGAACCAAATAAGTGCACTGTTTGTAATTCCGTAGGCCTGTAGTTTGTGGATAAGTCTTCTCCTATTGATGGTCTCAAACGCACGCTGAAGGTCAATGAAAACGCTCAGGACAACATTTCCATCATGAACATATGAACACCATTTCGAACACACATACTGCAATGCTGACTCACACGAATGTTTTTCCCAAAAACCCGACTGACCTTTAAATAACAATTTGTTTACCTCTAGAAATTGTCGCAGCTGTGCATACCACAATTTCCAGAATTTTGTCTATTATCGATAATAAATTAATAGGTCAATATATTCTTCTGGTTTATTTCCTCTAGGCACTTTCGGGATAGGCACAATAACACTGGTTTATTTTTCTTTGGAACTCTTCCTATTGTAAGGGATGTATTGATCAGGTGAAGTAAAGAGTACCCAAGTACATAAAAAGCAGTCTTTAAAAATTGAACTGCTCAGATTTCTTGAACCACTTTTAATGGGAAAATATTTGGCACCAATGACGAAGACATACTTTGTAGGCACAGCGATCAAAGAAAGCTTTCTCGCCCGTGGGATGTTCCTTTACAAATTGATGCTCTCAAAATAGACGTTATCTGAAACAAATTAAAATCTAATGTAATTTTGACTTAGTTTGTAAAGAATTTGTTTATCAAAAACTGAAACAATTAAAAAAATACAAATGTGGAACAACCCAAAAAAGTAAATTTAAAGAAATCTAAACGCGCGTGCTTTAAAAGTGCTCTTATACACTTATATCATAATATGCTATTAATTAAATCCAATATTAATTCCATACATTTGTCATCCTTCCTTATACATGCCTATCAATCAATTAATTAACTATTCAAAACTGTTCATAGACACCTAGACGTGCAACATCTGTGTATATGTACTTACGTACAAAATAAACGTTAATATTATGAGAAAGCATACTGATGGATATAAAAAAGTAGATGTAAAGATTTACCCTATCCCTACCTACCTATATATGATTATTATAAAAATGTTCATCGTATTTAATTAAACCTGTTCTGTTTATTAAACTTCGAAACTGCTATTGGAATACTCTGATTTCCGACAAAAACTACAAAACAAAGGAAGTGGGTACTTTTGTACTTACCTAGAAAAAAAACGTAGATAGATAATCGTCATTTACTCAGCCCAAAATTAATCATTACAACCCAAACACAAACATTTTACAAAGTAAAGCTTCTTCAACTTGAACAATGGCGGAAAATATAAAAATAAACAATGAGATATTCGGAATTATAGGAACACTCGTCCACGCGGCTCCACTCCGCGCCGCCAGGTAACAGCCCTTGGGAATGCACCAATAGAAAGGTAGGAACTCCCTCCTTGCAACGTCTCTCGTAGGAGGCCTAGTAATTTCTTGAAATTTAAGAATGGGCACATTTCAGGCCGGACGCCATCTAGCGATGAGGCCTTTTTTCAGTTCGAGGTTGAATAACTATTTCCCTATATAAACAAAGACAGTACTATGCTATGGTAATTATTGGCTACTACTCGACCTGTGTATGTCAGATGAACCTAGACAAATGCATCAGAAAGTTTGTACCTTCGGCTCTTTTTCAACTGCCAACCCATCCATAGATGCGTTTCGCCGTATAACGGCTCGTCAGTATGGCTATAGGGTCAGCAGATGAGAGAACGGTACTTGAGGCTTTAAACAAACCCAATGAAATTCAAACCAGTAGTGTGTTGTAGTCGGCGCCATCTATCCGTAACCTGCTAAGTTTATCGGACAGTACTATACTATAGTAATTATTGGCTACTACTTGACCTGTGTATGTCAGGTGAACCTAGACAAATGCATGAGATAGTTTGTACTTTCTGTACCTTCCGTTCTTTTTCACTTGCCGATCCATTCATAGACGCGTTTCGCCGTATAACCCCTCGTCAGTATGGATGAAAAAGAACGGAAGGTACAGAAGGTACAAACTTCCTGATGCGTTTGCCGAGGTTCACCTTACATACACAGGTCAAGTAGTAGCAGCCAATAATTACTATAGCATAGTACTGTCTATCTCCGATAAACTTAGCAGGTTACGGATAGATGGCTCCCGCTACAACACACTACTGCTTTGAATTTCACTGGGTTTGTTTAAAGCCTCAAGTACCGTTCTCTCATAGCCATACTGACGAGCCGTTATACGGTGAAACGCGTCTATGGATGGGTCGGCAGGTGAAAAAGAACGGAAGGTGCAGAAGGTACAAACTTTCTGATGCATTTAAAGACTAGTTGTTTGATCAATTTCACTAGCGGCAATAAAAGATCTTTGCTGTCACAGAACATGTTCATCAATATAAATGATTGTAGAACATTCACTTTTTTGGGTTGACCATGCGATATTAGTTGCATTATTTACTTCAATTATTATTTGAGGATGGAATATAATGCTATATGAATTAGCGGGGGCATCAGACAGCTTTTGAGCTCCTAAAATCTCTAGTGGGGGCACCTAATGAACCTGGTATTTTGGGTTATTAAGACCGACATAGACAACGAAAGTGAATGCTCTAACCAGGATACAGCATCAGAGATTCATTGACGAAAATTACTTAGGTGGTAAAGTAATTTCAGTATCAAAATGATGAAATTTCCACAAATAATTTATAACTAACGCAATAGCTATGTTCGCAAATAACTATTTGGTAACGTCAAAATTTCGTTTATAAAATATGTTACTCACCTTTACGACCTGCGTGGACCTGGCCTACAAACAAAACCACACAGCCCATTTGGAGCGTGACCTACCAGATCAGTTCTAACTTTAGTGGAACCAACTGCTAATACTAATGCGCAGTGTTACAGGTTTAAATGTTGACTCCATAAGAATTGGCTAAATAATTGAAATATATTAAATCTAGGCTTCATGCCTAAGGATGGAGCAAAAATTGACCAGATTATCAACCAAACAAGACTTCTGAAGATAGTAGGTGTTGATTCATTTCACAAGAGATATTTCAATCGTATCGTATGTCTCTAAAAATAATCAAGTGTTATTGCCAACTATGGCTCAAGCAACACGAAAACTCTGTTGAGCAGGAGAGCAAAAAACCAAAGATGTTATTTTTACAATTCGACGAAATAAAGATTTTAATTTCCTTCATCAAAAATGTGTTATTTATTGATCAGATCGAAGATGTCTTCGAGGTCTGCACAAACTATAACAAGACGGACTGCAAAAACTTTCATTATATATTATAACCCACTTGAACATCGTACGAAGCATAGGTAAGCACTCATGATAAGTCATTGTCTTTTACTATTTTTTATCTTCTCTTATCACATTGAAAACCTGACAGTCCGCCTTTTTTGTAAAAGATATTATTTCTTCTTTTATTTAGCGGCGATATTATTTACAGCAACATTTCAACGATCGAGCATTAAATTTGGAAAATTTAAATTCAAGAAAAGAGTGCCTTTAATATTTATAGTAATATTTTATTTTTATTAACTGCATTTGATTTTTCTGCATGCCTCATTCTTACATCAGAAATATTAAAAATTACTAAAAAATTATTTTCAGGATTTATACGGCTACTTAATAATTAGCGTTTCTTTTGACCGCACGTTGGTATTGCTATGCCAGTCCCAATGAACGATAGTAGTTCAGGGTTAAGAAGAAAATGATTGCATAATATTAAAATCAAAAATGGGTTAGTTTTATTGCGCATAAGCACAAATCAAGCTGATGCATTTAGAAATGATTACATAACTATATATTTATATATTAAATTTAACAAGAGATATGCGATAAATTCCACCACACCGATTAGAGTAGGTACACGCACTGATTCTAGTCGGCTGCAAATTCGCTATGATACAGATAACAGATATGGATATTTTGAATACTCTGAAAGGGCCCACAGGCGACGAAATCGGTATCGCCACATGTTGCATGATACGGCGTAGCGAAACAAATCTCTACGTGTATGTGGTTGAATCAGTATCGTGGTCTCAGTATGAGCTTGTATCGTTGTCTGTATCGCTGTCTTGAAACCGGGATACGGAGCGCGTGCAACTGATTCAAGTTTCAACGTGTATGCGTATGCATCGGGTTACGCGATACCAAATTGTAAACAATTCGACGTAAACCTTCCTAAGGCTGGTGAAAACCGAAGTACAAAGTCTGGAGCTGATCAATGATAGTTTGTGACAAGAGGGGCTGAATTGTATTAGCAAGCAGGAACGTCAAACTGGTGAAAGCAGTTTGATTACGGGTCGTGACGCCGTCGCCATTCCGAGTTCGCCACGGAATGTGGCCCCTCAAATCCCGTCGTCCTCCTCCAGGCTGGAGAACACCAAAGCACAAAGTCTGGAGCCGGTCATTGGAGAGTGACCCGAAAAAAACACCAAAGGAATGAGTCTGAGGCCGATGCTTCCAGCGGAAACGGCCCTAGGTGGTAGATGCATAGGCCTACTCGCATCGTCCGATGAAAGACCACCCCACCAGAACTGGGAAGTTCTAAGTGGTTTCTCGGAATCACGTTCCGCTTCCGGGCTGGTAGTTCTGGGTTCCACAGTAGGAATATATGGATATGATGGTGCTTCCAGGATAAAAATATTTCGGATGCAAACTCCCGGCCATTCACATCTTCGGGCGCCGGGTTGCCCTGGGAGCTCTTCATTCCGCATTTCACAGATAACAAAGATACCGAACCAATTTATAAAATATTTCTGCAACATAAGAGGCCTAAATACAAACATAAATTTGATACACCAGCAAATAGACCACACATACTAGCACTTACAGAAACACAAGTATGTTCTACAACAACAACAGTAAACTACTCCTATCCTGGTTATGACTTATACACCCGATTTAGATAGAAGTTCGGAATATGTCTTTTTATCCCAAGCGACCTTTCATGTTATCGCGAGGAAATACTCGAACCACCTTGACGTCATGTAGCTCACGTTCACCTCCAATGGATTAACCAAGTATATACGCTGTCTCTATCGCCTTCCGAGCGATAGAAACTACCAAAGCTTTTCTACAACACTAGCTACTACTTTTGACTCAATACAGGTCGATCACCCCAATTCAGAAATAATCGTTCTGGGAGACTTCAATGCCCACAACACCAACTGGCTCAAACATCACAACGATGTGATTCACAACACGACCGACAACGAAGGTAGAGGAGCTGAAGCATTTGCCAACAGCTGCGGGCTTACTTATCTTGTAGACGAACTAACTCGAAACTCAGAGAGGGGCGAATTCGCCGCCCTCCTGGATCTTTTTCTAACTACCAATCCTGACCAATACACAATTAGATTTGGTCCGCCCTTAGGTACTTCTGACCACAAACTTGTTACAACGGTGTGTGAATTGTCACATCTACCACCATTGCCCAACATTGCCTCGCAAAATCTGGCGTTACAATTCTGCAAACTGGGATGATCTAAGTGGTTCTACCTCGATTTTCCTTTGCTTGACTACTGCTTTGGCACTGATGACCCGTCAGCCCGCTGCGAAGAGAGAAACCAATGCAAACGTGTGATAGACGAAACTGTGGACAAACACAATCAAATGATCAGGAATAAACTTTTACAATGCCCCAGTGGCTCCAGGAATTAGCGGTCGGTAGCAAAGGCAGTAAGTAATAACTTTACAAAAACGTCTCTCCCACCTTTACCAGACGACCGTGGCATCACGGCGTCTACAGCCAAGGTAAAAGCAAACATGCTCTGCCAAATGTTTTCATCACACTCTGCCTTTCACGTCCCCCAAGGCAAGGCTCTCCCCACCATATCGAACATCAACACTACCATGGCAGAAGTCAAGTTTCATCACCGTGATATTCGTAAAATCTTTAAAGAAGTAGATAAGCAAAAAGCATCAGGACCGGACGAAATACCTGCAATCGTGTTAAAGAACTGCGCCAACGAACTAACACCCGTTTTTTCCAGACTTTTTTCTCTGTCTTACCGAAAACGGATTTGCCCATCTTCTTGGAAAACCGCTCGAGTGCAACCTGTTCCAAAGAAAGGCAAGAAAAATCAGCAACTACTCAATTACCTCGAGAACAACAGAATAATCAGCGATAATCAATACGGCTTTCGCAAAGAAAAATCGACAGGAGATATATTGGTCTATGTCATTTATATATGGAGTAGGGCAATTGAGAACTACGGAAAGTCTCGAGCGATTGCGTTGGATATTTTGAAGGTATTCGACAGAGTTTGGCATGACGGATTGCTCGCCAAACTGCCGTCCTTCGGACTGCCAGCCTCTCTCTGCAGCTGGCTTGCCAGTTTCCGACTTCAAACTTGTGGTGACAGAAAGTTGGTACAGCTCAATGCAGCAAAGACCCAAGCACGTCTACCAAGAGGGCCAATGCAGCGGGCCCGGACATCATTATGGCAGGATCGACCATTCATTCCTACATCGTCGTCAATCGGTATACTGGCTATCTCAGTCAACAGCAATATGTCTTGGCATGACCACGTTGTTAACATCGCAAAATCAGTCTCCAAGAAGCTTGGTCTGAACACCGCAGACATGTGGCTGAAATGTCCCTGTTTTACAGATACTTTCACGGCAGATGTTCCCAGGACTTAGCCCACCTCATCCCGCCTCTCAGATAGTCACGACAGATGGCAAGAGCGCACCAGTTCGTCGTACAACTAGAAACACTTATAGAACATCGCTTTACAAGGACTCCTTTGTCTGGCGCACTACATCACTGTGGAACTCACTCCCAGGACATCTGTTTTCCCCTAATTACAATCTACAACTATTCAAGAATCGTGTCAATCAACATCTTCGCGCACACACCGTTCATCGAGCGCCATAGAATCTCCATTTAATGTGTGTGCCACTGCCATAAAAAAAAAGACTGTGTAGTGTTTGTTGTTTTTTTTTTTAAGACGTCAGTGTTACATAGGTAATTTTGGGAAGAAGTCCTTAATGTATACAAGTTGTTTCCTTGTTTGCGGGACTCTAAATCAAAAGATTATGCAAATAAGGAAATGAGAGCGTCAGCTATTGGTGATTTAGTTGTGAAATACGAAGAAAGGTTCAGAACTGATTTTGTTAAAAAAAATACATAGTTTGCGGCCGGCATAAGGGAGTTAAAGAAAGTCACTTCGTTTCCTTTTTTCCGTAAAAGTTTGTGACAATACCACCACAGCACCTGCAATTATGAAAGGTTTTGGTGAAAGCATCTTTAAAACATCTAGTTATATATAGCACGATAAATACATTGATGCATTGATATTTCATGCTTCCGTCTCACTGTGTAAGGGGACGTTGATACTTGATACAGATTTCATATACATGTATCGAAACTTGTATCGCAACATGTAGCCGCCACCGATCTCATCATCTGTGGGCCTCTTTATGACCAATAGTTATTATAAAAGAAAAGTATAATCTATAAAGAACTTTACTTATGTACGCTCAAAAGAGGCATATTCTGTCTGTTTGATAGAAATGTAGACAACTTTTATGTTCTTGCATAACAATAGTTGACCATTCCAGAGCACAAATAATATCGAGTATATCCACTCAGCAAAAATCGTTTGATGTTTTTGCATCAAACGAAAAAGCCGCAGCACGGCAAAAAATAAGTTTGAACTCTACCTGCTACAGCGAGCAGTCTGTGGGGAGAGATTCAAAAAGTATTCGCTGATGCTCTTTCCTCGGTTATTATAAGACAACGCGACGCGAAAGTACACAATCTCAGGGCGCTTGCACACTCTCTGTCCCTCGTAGCAGGGCCATCGTGGGCCACGAACCAGATTGATCCGGATTCGCCCCGTCGCCAAGAGCTGTCGGCGAAATTGGAAATTTGGCTGCAGTGAACTTACCGTATATTTATTTATACCGTGACCATTCTATCAAAAATATATATTTAGTTTTATCTAAATGGTTCGTAATCCTTCAATTCTTTAGATATTGGAGCACCAGTAAGCTCCGATTGGAATAATGTTATTTCGTGGTTCTACATTTCCTCGAAATTGCGGACCCCTAAAATCTGACTTAAATAGCGTACGGATCCTTTTTGGCACTAGTTGCCAAATAGTATATTAAATTACTAGTTTTCTAAGATACGTTTTTAGCATACATTTGAAAAACATATTTTCATATACTTCGGCGATAAGAAAATTCCTGTATTTTAAAGGTCAGTTGTTTTTCCTCAAAAGTGTTCTTACCTCCATAAGCACGCAATATTTTGTATGTACTCTTATCGGCAACTACTAGATGCACAAAAATCAAGACTTAAATTATTATTATCATTTAAGAAAAATAGTGATAACGCTATCGGAAAGTTTAACGAATTTGTGCATTATATTATTTGCTGGCTTTCTGTACATATACTACTTTCAACAGTTCTTTATATCATAATAGAAAATTCTCTACCATAATTAGGATAGGATTGAAAATCTTGTGATGGCCAAGAAATAGTTGGAGATCTTGTAATAGCCAACCTACCTAAATTATTTTCCTGTTTTGGCATATACTCTCCTATTTCCTTCAAAATCTTGGCAATTTCTTCAGAGTCTTTGAGGATACTGCAGAGCTCTTCATGATTGAAATCTGGAGTTATTTGCTTACACAGTAAGATTTGACTAATCACGTTTCCCAAGTTCGATGGGCCTGCCCTGTTTTCTGAAAATAGTACACATGAAGAAAAATTGAACTTTTGATAATATTTTATATTAGTATCGCCTGAAAACTTGCTTATGATAGGTTAAGTATTATTACATCGAAATGTAGATTCATATATTTATACTTATTTACACATAAAGAAGTATGTGTAGCAAGTCAATAGCTACGGATAGTACATATAAAATATAAAAGATTTATTGTTTTGTATACAAGGAGTCTCGATAGGTTGGTTAATGCTTGATAATGATAACGTTTTTAATTGTATTGAGGTCTGGATCCTTCAATCCTCGGGCAATAGTTCATAAGGTTATAGAAATTTTAACAGACTTAGACAAGCTCTACCGGAAAAAATTCTCTTGGGTAGGAAATGTATAATAGCCGATTGCAAAAAGCAAGTTTAATTATCGGGGTATATTTCAATAATAATTGAAATATACCAATTAATCTCTAATGTGCGGAGCATTTTGTTAAAGTAGGACATAAAACATTAAATACTTAATTTTCGACCATGAATTGTTGAACATAAAGATTCTTTTATTGGCATAAATGCTCTACTAACCTAACTTATCTTAAAACAAAAAGCCATCCTTGTATTTTTAGATAAGTTGCGTGCCGATGTAGAATTTAAAGACAAATCTGAGTATGAAATTCAATACTACTTCCAAACTTAAGTATGTTGGAATAGAAAATAGACACATAGAACAATTTAATTATGGACACTTGCATGTATATCTGTACACATTTTGCATTAATACCAGAGCTTTCTGCCGAAATGGTGAATGTTATACCAAAGTATATGTAAACTAGTAAGTTCACTCAGCGGTAAATCCTTTGATGTAATTCAGCCACATTCTTTTATATCAAGTGACAACTGGAGATGACCGATGCGCTGCGTAAGTGTCCGATTGATTCGCGCGGCTTTCTCTAGTCAGAGATGTATTCAGGAGATTGTATGGACTCGTACCGAAAGACCTACTGAATGCCGGCCGGTGAAAAATCAAGTGAAACTGAGCAAAGTTGTAAAAATATTTTCATAGAAGGAAATTGAAAAAAAAATTGCTATACGGGGTGTCATTTTTAGGTGATACCACTGTTGCTATCTCAGAATCTAACAAGAATTTAACAACACTGCAAATCGATCTTGAAAAGGCATCAATAATGGCAACTTTCTAATTTAATCAACTTTGTAGCTTTGACCGTTTCAAAGATAGCAATAATAGTGGATTACCTAAAATATATTTAATAGTATATTATATACCTAGGTTGAGAAGTAAGCCATTATTTACCGAGCACTTTTATATCCTGAGGCGCGGAGCGCCGAAGGATATAATGTGCGAGGTTAATAATGGCCTTCTCAACCGAGGTATATATAGAATTTTTTTTACTACTAACACTGATATATTACCATATTTGATTCGATTTGATTTTTATATTAGTCATTTTCTACTTATTTTTCAAATAGTTCGAAATATCAAGTAGCCTGGAAGTTCAGTTGTCTAACTGACAGATATCGTAACAAGAAGCGTTTTTTCGCGAACTAACTACAATTAACCACGGCATACTACAGGATACTACTTTGTTTTCACGAGGATTAATTTAATTGTGGTAAGTGAGGGGAAGTTTCGTGACGTCACTATTACATCATCATTTTTCAACTACGGCTTACTACAACTTACATACGTGACGAGGTGTGGTACTTGAGGTTTGATGGAGTCATGGCGGATTAATTTTGAAACGTTAAACAAGTGAAATGTTTGTTTTTCCATTCTGAACAAGTTTGTAAATTATACGTTCATGAAATTCTTCTATAGAAGCCTCATACGCATCGGAATTCCTACACAAATGTGCCCCAAATGGGATTTGGGCAGCATAAAGTATCCTGAACATATTCATCGAAAAAATACCATTAGTTTGCTTATCTCCAGAGGCCACCATTCTGTCATTAAAAATATGAGTAAACGTTCTGCACTGATCAAACTGATCATTTTCAAATAAATATGCAAAATATCTATATTCTTTTCTAGCAATGCAAGATCTAACTACGGTATTTTGGCGAAGACAGAAGCAGATAGTACAATATGTGGTGGGGTGCCCGCTGGGCACTTACTTCAGTATTACTTGTAGTTAACCGTGGTTACTCGCCAAAAAATGCTAATAATCTCTTGACAGCTCCATACATACAAAGTACCTTCTCTCCATCTAAATTTTGACAAAATCGCATTATTAATAAGAATATTATGGGGAGTCATGAAAAGTGAGTCATACTGTATATAATTTTTTTACTAATAGCACTGATAAAATCCTTATCATTATTTGAATTGATTAGATTTTGAAATTAATCATTTCCTACTCATTTTTCAAATAATCCGAAATGACAACTAGTTGTCAAACTAACAAGTTTGACATTTTGATATTTTCCGTTTCCGTTTCATTATTGACCTAGGTTTTTTTTAATATTATTATTTACCTAGGGTGAGAAATGTTACTTCTCATTTGAGGAATGGAGTAAATAATGGTGATTTATCATGTTAGTAGTAAAAAAAAATATATATAATAATATAATAGTTCGGAATCTCGTTTTTACTACACTTCTTTGGTTTCATGAAAGTGATCGTTATGACATGGTTTATGTTTTCGTCTCGCGTTACGGCTTTTTTGTATCGTTGATTGGACGACTAACCAAAACTAACCAAATCTATCAAAATTGGTTGTACCGTATCGGCACCGGCACCGGTTCAAATGACTACAATAAGCTGAGACTAAGTGAAACTAACCAAAACTTGATTCGACGATTAACCAAAGCTAACAAAATCTATTAAAATTGATTATAACGTATCGTAACGGGTTCAAATTACTAAAATAAGTTGATACTATCTGAAACTAACCGAAAGTTGATTGGAGGACTAACCCAAACCTATTCAAATTAATTATAACGTATCGGAACAAATTCAAATAATTAAAATAAGTTGAGACTAAATGAAACTAACACAAAGTTGTTGACGACTAACCCAAACTAACAAAATCCATTAAAATTGATTTGAATGTATTCTGAAAAGCTTGAAATGACTAAAATAAGTTGAGAATAAGTGTAGCTAACCGAGAGTTGATTGAACTACTAACCCAAACTAACCAAATATATCAAAATTGATTATAACGTATCGGATGACTAAAAGAATTTAAGACTAAGTGAAACTAACCCAAAATTTATTGGAAAACTAACTTAAACTAACGTATCGTAACGGGTTCAAATTACTAAAATAAGTTGATACTAACTGAAACTAACCGAAAGTTGATTGGAAGACTAACCCAAACTAACCAAACCTATTCAAATTGATTATAACGTATCGGAACAGATTCAAATAATTAAAATAAAATGAGACTAAATGAAACTAACCCAAAGTTGTTGACGAATAACCCAAACTAACCAAATCTACTAAAATTGATTTTAATGTATTCTGAAAAGCTTGAAATGACTGAAATAAATTGAGAATAAGTGTAGCTAACCGAGAGTTGATTGTACTACTAACCCAAACTAACCAAATCTATCAAAATTGATTATAACGTATCGGATGACTAAAAGAATTTAAGACTAAGTGAAACTAACCGAAAGTTTATTGGAAAACTAACTTAAACTAACCAAATCTATTAAAATTGATTATAATGTATCGGAACCGCTTTAAATGACTAAAATAAGTTAAGAATAAGTGAACTAACGGAAAGTTGGTTCGACCACTAGCCCAAACTAACCAAATCTACTAAAAATGATTATAACGTGTTGGAACCGGTTCAAATGACTAAGGTATAAGTTAAAACTAAGTGAAATTAACGGAAACTTGATTCGACAATTAACCAAAACTAACAAAATCTAATAAAATTGATTATAACGTATCGTAACGGGTTCAAATTACTAAAATAAGTTGATACTAACTGAAATTAACCCAAAATAGATTGGAGGACTAATCCAAGCTAACCAAATCTATTAAAATTATTTATAACGTATCGGAACCCCATTAAATAACTAAAATAAGTTGGGAATAAGTGAAACTAAACGAAAGTTGAATCGACAACTAACCCAAACTAACCAACTCTATTAAAGTTGATTATAACGCATCGGAATCGGTTCAACTGATTGAAGTAGTTAAGACTAAGTGAAACAAACCGAAAGTTAAATCGAGGACTAACCTAAACTAACCAAATCTATTAAAATTGATTATAATGTATCGGAAACGCGTTACATTACTCAAATAATTTGAGAATAAGTGAAACTAACCGAAAGTTGGATCGACGACTAACCCAAACTAACCAAATCTATTAATATTGATTATAACATATTAGAAACGCTTTAAATGATTGAAATAAGTTGAGAAAAAGTGAAACTATCTGAAAGTTGAATCGACGACTAGACCAAAGTAACCAAATCTACTAAAATTGATTATAAAGTATCTGAACCGGTTCTAATGACTAAAATAGGTTGAAACTAAGTGAAACTAACCAAAAGTTGATTGAACGACTAACCGGATTAGGTTGGTTAGTTCGGGTTAATCGTCGATTCAACTTTCGGTTAGTTTCACTTAGTCTCAACATATTTCAAATATTTGAACCGGTTCTAAGACGTTATAATCAATTTTAATAGATGTTATTAGTTGGGCTAGTGACCAAATCAACTTTGGGTTAGTTTCTCTTAGCCTTAACTTATTTTAGATATTTGAACCGGTTCCGATACGTTATAATGATTTTATTACATTTGGTTAGTTTGGGTTAGTCGTCGATTGAACTTTCGGCTAGTTTCACATAGTCTCAACTTATTTTAATCATTTGAACCGGTTCCGTTACGTTATATTCAATTTTAATAGATTTGGTTAGTTTGGGTTAGTAGTCCAATCAACTTTCGGTTAACTTCACTTATTATCAACTTATTTTAGCCATTTGAAGCAGTTCCGATTCGTTATAATCAATTTTAATAGATTTGGTTAGTTTGGGTTAGTGTTCAATTAACTTTCGGTTAGTTTCACTTATTCTCATCTTATTTTAGCCATTTGAAACGGTTACAATACCGACGTCATTATCGATTCTAATAGATGTGGTTAGTTTGGGTTAATCGTCGATTCAACTTTCACTTACTTTCACTTATTCTCAACTTATTTTAGTCATTTAAAGCGGTTCCGATACGTTATAATCAATTTCAATAGATTTGGTTAGTTTGGGTTAATCGTCGATTCAACTTTTGATTAGTTTCAATTTGTCTCAACTTATTTTAATCATTTGAATCGGTTCTGATACGTTATAATCAATTTCAATGGCTTTGGTTAATTTGGGTTAGTCATCCAAACAACTTTCGTCTAGTTTCATTTAGTCTCAACTTATTTTAGTTATTTGAACCGGTTCCGATACCTTATAATCAATTTTAATAAATTTAGTTAGTTTGGATTAGTCGTCGAATTAACTTTGGATTAGTTTGGGTTAGTCGTCCAAACAACTTTCGGCTAGTTTCTCTTAGTCTCAACTTATTTTAGTTATTTGAACCGGTTCCGAGACGTTATAATCAATTTTAATAGATTTGGTTAGATTGAATTAGTCGTCCAATCAACGTTCGGTTAGTTTCACTTAGTTTCAACTTATTTTAGTCATCTGAATCGATTTCGATACATTATAATCAATTTTAATAGATTTGGATAGTTTGGGTTAGTCGTCGATTCAACTGTCGGTTGGTGTCAGTTATTCTCAACTTATGCTAGTCATATAAAGCGGTTCCGATACGTTATAATGATTTTATTACATTTGGTTAGTTTGGGTTAGTCGTCGATTGAACTCTCGGCTAGTTTCACATCGTCTCAACTTATTTTAATCATTTGAACCGGTTCCGTTACGTTATATTCAATTTTAATAGATTTGGTTAGTTTGGGTTAGTAGTCCAATCAACTTTCGGTTAGCTTCACTTATTCTCAACTTATTTTAGCCATTTGAAGCAGTTCCGATACGTTATAATCGATTTTAATAGATTTGGTTAGTTTGGGTTAGTGTTCAATTAACTTTCGGTTAGTTTCACTTATTCTCAACTTATTTTAGCTATTGAGTTTGTCGTCGAATCAACTTTGGGTTAGTTTCACAGTGCCAAAAGATATTTAATATTTACAAAGCATTCCGTTATCGTTATATAATATGTACAGGGTCATTTTTTATATTTTCCCACCCCCCTTAACTTTTTTGTGCCACTGTTTAGAAAAAAGATGTAAATGTAAAAGTTGTACTGCTGGAGAAGTAGTTCTCAGAAAACATATTTTTGTCTATACAGGGTGGCGCAAAAAGTGCGAAAAACAAAAAATATATTTTTTTTAAATGGGACACCCTGTATATTTCTCCTCAGGACGAAAGATCTTTATTCTCCGATTACAAAAATATATAATTTGTCTACATTTGCTTAAGCCATTTCCGAGCTATTTGCCTTTAAAAGTTGACAAAGCATGAATTCCAACCAATGCTCGCCATTAAGAAAAATATGAAATGTGTCAAAATAGCCGTGAATGACAGTGACAAAAACAGCTATTATGTCAAATTAATGGCTCTATTTTTTATGAAGGTTCCCTAACTGGCGAAAGATATTTACAATTTTTAAATCAGGAAACAGAGATTCTCTTGGTATGCTTCCAATTCACCAATCTGCTCAAATAATAGTCGGGGAACCGTCCACTGGCCACCGAACAGCCCAGATCTAACGCCCTTAGATGCGTTTTTGTGGGGATATTTAAAAACAAAGTTTATGCTCAGAGAAGTGTCATTATTGAAGAGCTCAGGGTGAGAATTGTATACTATATAAACGACCTTAACCAGAACAATCCAATTTTTATTACCCATGCAACAAATAAATTAGAAAGCTACTTCCGAGATTGTATCAATAGTGGGCATATTCAACAATAATTGAAATACTGAAGTTTTTATTATCAAACATGTTAAGATACGAATTTGTATATAATAATAAAAAATGATTAAAACAATGATTTTTTTTATTTAAATCAACTTTTAAAGTTAAATAGCTCAGAAATGGCTTAAGCAAATGTAGACAAATTATATATTTTTGTAATCGGAGAACAAAGATTTTTCGTTCTGAGGAGAAATATACAGGGTGTTCCATTTAAAAAAAATATATTTTTTTGTTTTTCACACTTTTGCAACACCCTGTATAGACAAAAAAATTTTTTTCTGAGAACTACTTCTCAAGCACTACAACTTTCCTATTTACATATTTTTTCTACACAGTGGCACAAAAAAGTTAAAGGGGGTGGGAAAATATAAAAAATTACCCCTTATAAAAAAAATCTGACACCTAGACGATTTTTCCGGTCTCGACCTTCACCTAATTTTATTAACATATCTATTCACTAATCCGACATTAGATTTCTCCTATTTGCCTTTGTATTTTTCATTGCTTCGTATATATTTCCACCGAAGTCCGAATAAAATATTAAAATAGAAATAAAATTAAGGGGGTTTATCAGTGAAACGAGATTCCGACGGCGTGCCTTTCTAGCAAAGGCAAGCTATTCTTCGTTCTCTGTCTAGGCACCGCCCACCGATTTGATTTAAGTTGTGCGAAAACAACACTGCATTTTACGTTACGTCGCGTCGCCGGACTGCCACGTGACCACGTCGCAGTCACCGTTGGACCGTCGAGAAGCACATTACGTGTGCTTCGAGACGGACAGCATCAGCAGTCAGGCAAAATATGACAAAATCTCTCGGGAGAACGGGAAGAGCTACTGTGTTGAAATTTTTATGGTAGGTGCGCCTCATGGGGGGGGGCTACCCTTGACCATATGTGGGACCGGGGCTCTAATTTAAGGGGGGGTTTGGGAAATACCACGTTGCGCCCTCACCTCCCCGGAAACCCAAAAGAATTGGAAGAAATGGAAAAAAAGTAAAACATTGTTCGGAAACTTAATAAAAGTGTTATAAAACGAAGAAAAAAATAATAAAAAAAAAGAAAAGTTAGAGACACGCGGTTTCAGGCGAAAGTATTCAGCTACGAGGTCGGGATGGCAAAAATGGGGAGAAAAAAATTCTTTATGAAAAAATAAAAGTTTGAATGGGAAAAATTGAAAAAAAAAACGTAAAAGATTGTTCCGAAAGTTAATAAAAGTATTATAAAATAGAAATAAGAAAAAAGTATATAAAAAAGTTAGGCGAAAAAAATGCAAAGAGTTCAAGGCGGGGATGGGAAAATGGAAAGAAAAGAAATGATGTATAAAAAAAGCAAAAAAAAAAATAAAAAAAGTGTTGAAACGGGAGCAAAAGTTGGGGAAAAAAGTTTAAAAAAATAATAAAATCTCTTTCAGAGGTTTCACTTTAGTTGTGTGTTTATAAAGCTGACACCTATTTTTTTTCATGATTTTACTTTTATAACTTAGATACGGATGCTTATAAAAACCAGTTCTCTTGAAATTTGTCCGTCATTTATAAGAAAGAAAAATAAGAAATTTGTAATGATAGGTTTTTAATATAATTATAAAAATTGTGCATTTCAAATAAGAAATGGTACCATCATGTCTCTACAAATAATCTAAAAATACCTACATATTATAATATAAATCCATATAGGAAATATTTAATTATCTCGATGGGGGTTTCTAATTTTTAGACCTCTTGCAAATATAGGATCAAGAATTTCTGGAAGAAGGCATTTAATGTATTAAATAACGTAAAAAGACATTGAAATTTGCAGAATTAATATACAAACCTATTTACAAAAAAAATGCATAATAATATGTCGTAGGCTTCGAATGTAAGCATAATACGGAAGGGATACATTTTTTTTTTTTTGGAGAATTGGGAAATCTTGGCTTACTCCCTATGTGTCATAGTTCGTTCATATATTATGGCTTGCGTAATAAATGATGAGAAAATAGAATCTATGTTTATAAAATATATAAAGCTATCTAAAAACAAAATATAAAACATACTTTTATATTTAAGCACATATAGATATAGAAGGTAGTTTGTGGATGTTCCTTTATTTTTCTCCTGTTGTAGTTACCCTCCGATTCGAGCTCCCCTGTGTTTGTCTATAAACTAAATGTCCTGCATTGGCTCCAGGATGAGAACCGAGTGTCCCTGACTAAAATCCCTTGTGACAATGTTCAATGTTGTATTTTTAGTTGTTTAATTCGAAACAAAAAACATTTTTTTTTAAGTCATGGGCGGACACTTTCTTTTATCAATAATATTCGGTATGATACCCTCCGGGGCTCCACTAGACTTTATATATTTAATCTTATTAAGGCTAAATAAGCCCCTTATTATTACAGATAACACTACTAAATTTCAACAAAATCGTTAAAAGGATATTTAAGATATTAATTAAAAAAACTATTTTTTTAAAGTTTGACATCCTGTATCTAGGAAACTATGCATTTTCGGACCCAGGTTCATATGAGAAAAATTTAATATTTTCTTATGTAGAATCTCTCCTGAAATTATTCTAACGGTATTGCATATTGCATTGAATTCATCTTTTACTGGTTTATTTAGAAATATGTAAGAAAAAAGGGCATTCTATTTAAAAAAATTACCTTAATTTGACCCCCTTGTATAAAATAGGGTGACAATTAAAACACTACAAACAATAAAAGATCGTTTAACTAGAAACATCTTTTGTATTTTTATTTTTTTTTGCAACACTCATAGATTTCGAGTTAAGATATGGGCTCAACTTAAAGCGGCCACCATGTACATTATTCACCAAACAAAATCAAAAGTTGTTGTATTTAGTAGTCTGTTAAAACAAAACTTACGTTGATGCGATTAGTTTTGCTGACTTCTTTTGTTCTCTTGATCTTCTAGCAATCAACATTTTTTGACAAATACTACTGTTTTGGAATCAGGTCTCCCCATATTGATACAAAAACAATAAAACAAAGTAAGAAAAATCGAGATAGAAAGGTGCAAACCATTTTGCTCTATCTTGGTCAATGGCCGATTTTCAACTGTCAATATTTCGAGAACAGTTGGAGATAGGTGTAGAACATTTTTCACGAAATGGGTCTAGAATTTGATGTAGAATCTAAATGTGCAATAATATGCAGGGCATTCCATTAAAAAAAGTCAATAAACGAATGCCAGGTTTTTATGAAGCACCCTGTATAATTGAAAACATTTTACGATATGCGACACGACATATCCTACAATTTTTGTATTTAAAATTTTTTTATCTCTGTAAATAGGGAGATACGGGACAGTCACACTAATGGACCACCATGTAGGTATTTCCCCCTTTATTATTATTATTCCTTGAAAATAGTCATTATTTATCTATAGGTAATAATTATTGATGTAGATACCTTTTTGCAAATATATAGGCTCGTACCCTGCCTAAAGTGTTTAGAAGACCTTTTTATATTTTATGTTATAGTCTTTACGAAGTTAATTGAAACAGTTGGGGCTCTTAATAATTTCTAATTATTTTGTGTAGGCGCTCGCCGGCAACTGAGAACAGACTATGCCGACATTAAATTAAGAGTCCCAACTTTTTCAATTGACTTCGTAAAGACGATACCTACGTCTAGACTAGGTAGAAGCGAGTCGATTGTTTATCCTATCCTTCGTATTTCTTGAATCCTACAGTAATATTTGTTTTATCATTCAAATTTTGAATCTCGAGTGTGCGGGTCGTTCTGTAACTTGTGATTTATTGTGTTTTGGTTCTATCAGTGATTTGTTTTATTGTTTTTGTATCAATATGGGGAAAAAAGCGACCTGATTCCAAAAACAGTAGTATTTGTCAAAAAATGTTGATCGTTAGAAGATCAAGAGAATAAAAGAAGTCGGAGCTGCTATATTGACAGTTGAAAATCGGCCATTTACCAAGTTTGACAGCCTGTAAACTCTAAACGGCTAAGGATAGAGCAAAATGGTTTGTACTTTCCTATCTTGGTTTTTCATAAGCTATTGTTTGACACCAGAGCTGTCACCATCAGTGAGATTTAAATCATTTTTTGATTTAAATACATTTTTTGATTTAAATACTTTGAGTTTAAATCTTTTTTCTGAAAGTGATTTTTGATTTATGATTTAAATCTTTCTGAAAAGTATCTTTGTTTTTTGATTTAAAAATAGTATTTAAATCTTTCTAAAAGGATTTAAA
>MU182174.1:47974-70667 GCA_016904865.1 Pissodes strobi | reverse complement strand
TTTTTTTCGGATATCTCCGTAAATACTCGGAATTTTAAAACTTTCTAAACGGCATATTGTTAGGCACCTAAATGCGCAGTTTTGCCTTAATTTGACCGACACTGTATCTCTTACGGTTTTCGAGTTCCCCATACATAGAAACGTATGTACATAATATGTAATTATGTAACTTATTTTGAGCCATTTCCAAGCAATAAACAGCTATGAGTTTTCACATTTTTCGTAATATCTACAAGGTAAAAAAACATCGCGTATCCATTAAAACAACTGGATATCTGCTTCTGGTACAATCGTGTCAGATTAGTATATTAAAAGATGAATGGCCACCTTTGACCATATCCACTTATACAGTATATACCGTATACCTATACAGAGTGTCACAAAATTAGTGGACGAAGCATTAGCCTTGTAGTTATTGGTCAAAAATACCTCAAATTTTTTCTATAAACATATATCGGGAAACGCCCCCTACGGGAGCTAGGGCCTCTTAAAGGTGGGCCCCTTAAGATGTTTTTTTTCTAATTATTTCCAAAATTGTGTAAAATAGAGTTTTAAAATTTTAGAATTTCCCTAAGTACACTAAGTTTAATATTTACAATTCGGAAATGGAATAAGAAATAGAAAATTTTAGTCAGGTCAGGTGCCTAGCATTTTGGGAGTGAATATAAAAAATTAACGTCAACTTTTTTGTGGGCTATTTTCTTATTTTCTTTACAAATTTTGAAAAAAAAATTTCTTCTTTGGTAAAAAAGTGCCTCTTATTTGGATCATTAGAACGCAGGGTTTTGAGAAAAACGGATTATAAATGTATTCCGACTGCCAAAAACGGGTGTAAATTGAATGCAATAGTTTTTCATATTTTGAAAATCTGTCATAACTTTTTTCTGGAACAATTGTTTCTACTATTTTATAATAATATGAAGTTTTGTAACGTCAAAAAGAATTTTTGGGGAATATCAAAAATTATATCCTTTATTTTACACCCGTTTTTCGCAGTCAGTATACTTTAAAATCCGATTTTCTCAAAAATGCTGCGTCCTAGCGAAGGAAACTAAGAGGCACTTTTTTGCGAAAAAAAATTCAAATTTTTAAAATTTGAAGAAGCAATATATAAAAAGTTAGCCCAAAAAAAAGTTAATTTTTAGATTCACCCCCTAAAATGTTCGCACCTGACTAAAATTTTTTATTTTTAATTCCATTTTTAAATTCAGAATATTAAAGTTAGTAGAATCCCAAAATTTTACACCGTTTCGGAAATAATTAAAGAAAACCATATTCAGGGCCCCATTTTAAGAGGCTCTAGCTCCCTTCCCGATATATATTTATAAGAAAAATTTTAGTTATTTTTGACCGATAAATACATGGTTGATGTTTCGTCCACTAATTTCGCGACACCCTGTATACCGTTAAATTTTAAAAGTTTTCAAAATAAATGTATCCATATAATACAGAATGTTTGAAAATGATATCACTTTGTATGGCTACGGTACAACTGGTAAGAAATGTAAAAAAAAATAAGAAGAAAAAGCGTTGACTTTGACAATAAAATTGACATAAATCGGTACCTAGTTTTTATGTGTACAGGGTGTCCCAAATTCGAACCTCATCATTGAAATCTCGGAAACTAGAAGAGATACGAGGTTGGTTAAATGGAGGCAAAGTGGCGCAATTTGATCCTGATCAAAATGCCACCTTACAAGTTTAAAAATTCCGAATGCTTCCGAAGAGTTTTGGAAAAAACCGAATATTCGCGATTTCATTTTTATTTTTTTATGACTCTATTTGAATAGATATAGCAAAATAAATTTCACATTTTCATTGCTACTTTTTCTGTTCTTCTAGATAGTGTTATCAGATTTTCAAACCGACGTTTCGTTTCTGAGCTGCCATCATCAACTTTGTTTTTTTAAATATGGTCCTGGATTTTTTATTACGGATTTTAAGAGCTTCTAAGGTCCCAAAAGCAATGATGTAACGCACTTATTCGAAAAATTCATATTGGTGACATTTTCCATAAGAACTCATGTGTTAGAGAGAGACTGAAAATATATTTTTAATAGGATTAAAAACAAAAACCTTTTTTTTTACGCATTATTGCTTTGCATAGAGAAAGCTTAAAAACTAACATAAGAAGTAGTTAATAAATAATATAATTATTATTAAAGTATCAACCCTCAAACCATAGGCTCTGGCCAAATTTTTAGCAATTTACCCAGGTAAATAGTTTTGTGGGATTAGATTTGGAACAAATAATAAATCACATTCTCATTGTTGTATCGCATACTCTTCGAAATAGTATATGATTTTATATGGAGGAAAAGTGATACTTTTCCTCCAAATAAAATATGCTGTTTTTTCTTCAAATGTCGACAAATTAATGCAAAAAGTCTCTTTTTAATAGTAATAATAATTATTATTAAAGATAAGTGGGTTCGCAAGGCGGCTTAGACCGGTGCAGTGTCGGTGAATAGGCTCAGGTTGTTGCTATAGTAATGTAACATAAAGCTGTCAGTGGACACTGTCAACAATAATTATATTTTTAAAATTGCGTCTTCGATTGCGTTTTAATTCCGTATTGATAAGCAGTTATTGAGTAAGTTCGATTAAATAATAACCAATTTGTTCCTAAATTAGTGATTTTTAGAAATGCACACATTGAGTGATAAATACAAATTTTAGTTTAATAACTCTTGAGTTGTTGACGCTTATTTTGATGTTTGTTTGTATTGTATCTATGTTGCTATGATAACACTTTTACCTCCGCCGGCGGAAAAGTGAAAAGTAAAGCTCCGGCGGAGGAAAAACGAAACTTCACGGCCGCCTACACAGTCAAGTAATGACGGATTTACTGACGTTTGAAGAAAAAAATCATTGTAACGATTTCCTGGTAAGATCTTACCAAAAATCTTTTTCCTGTCTCTCTCTAACACATGAGTTCTTATGAAAAATGCCATTAATATCAATTTTTCGAATAAGTGCGATACATCTTTGATTCTGGGACCTTAGAAGCTCTTAAAGTCCGTAATAAAAAATCCAGGGCCGTATTTAAAAAACAAAGTTGATGATGGCAGTTCAAAGACGAAACGTCAGTTTGAGAATCTGATAACACCATCTTGTAGAAAAGAAAAAGTAGCAATGAGAATGTTAAATTTATTTTGCTATATCTATTCAAATAAAGTCATAAAAAAATAAAAATTAAATCGCGAATATTCGTTTTTTTCAAAAATCTTCGGAAGTGTTAGGAATTTTTAAACTTGTAAGGTGGCATTTTGATCAGCATCAAATCGCGCAACTTTGCCTTCATTTAACCGACCTCGTATCTCTTCTAGTTCCCGACATTCCAATGATGAGGCTCGAATTTGGGACACCTTGTATGTACATACTTAAAAATCCTTATCACTTGTATACCTACCTACATTAGAGGTAAGCATTTTTATATCAAAACAACAATTTAGAAATTAACATGAAATATATTAAAATATTATTAGGTACCTATTTAAGTTAACTATTATTATCCAAACAACTGTTGCAAATAAAAAATTTAAAATTATTTAAGAAGTTTATCCCTAATATCACATCTACACCAAGAACTGATACACAAAAGACACTTATTAGATGTTTCATTTAACTTAACTTTTGTGTTATTAACGAAATAAAACAGTAAATTATTTAATTACTTTTTATTTGCTCAAACCGAGACCGAGACCAAACCGAGACAAGACCGAGACCGAGACAAAATTTTTTCTTCGAGACTAAGACCGAGACTTGTCAGGTCTCGGTCTCGGTCTCGCGAACCTTTAATTCAGACTAAAACCAGTTGAAGTTGCGAAGTAAACAACAAGGATATCGAACATATTACTAAATTATATAGACGTTTGATTACACGGATATAAGTGACAACGCTTCAAAAATGGTGTATTCGCCACAAGATATGGAATTGATATTGTTAGCAGAAAGATTGCTCTATTATAAATATCAACCTATAAAATTTCTGATAAAAATATATAGGAAGTCCGGGAACACAAACATATTTAAAATAGCTCTAAAACTATCTATGCTAAAATATAGAGTAATCAAAGTTTATCGAGTTATCGCTCGAATCACTATTTCGCCCAATAGCTTAAAAAGCCGATAATAAAATGTTTGCTTCCAAAATATCTCAGAATTTCGAAGTTATCCTCGATACCAAAATCTTTGTCATCAGCATCTAAAGCAATAAATTATCTAAGGAAGATCTCTCAATCAAAATCCACGATGAATATGTCTGTCATCCTTGAAGAATTTTAGAATATTCTCACACTAGTTAGCAAATGTCATATTAAGTCTTAAAATAATGTTTAAGTTTTTGGGAAATATTAATTCTCGTCTCAAAATTTCGCTTTTTTATTTCTGTATGAATTCTTTTAATCATACTAGAACAAATATCAATTTACTGAACATAGCAAATCCCGATTAATTACAAAAAGTTGATCTGGTACCTCTAATAAGACATACCCTTCAACTTACGCCACAAAAATAAGCAAATTACTGGAATTGCCTGCAATAGAATGTAAAATCTGAAAAACCTGCCCAACTATGAAATCATTAGTCATATTTATCAATCACGGAAAAGTGGTAATAATTTATAGATTCAAAATATTATACTCTCATTTTCATAATCGTAATCAGCAATATAATTATTGTTTATATTTTACTTGTAATATATTGTTATTATTCAAATAAACTGACCTTTGTATGTGAGGCAGAATTAGCTGGCTAGTGCTCTTACATGCTTCTACGCAATTCCTTCGTAATTTTCGAATCCTCTCTCGATGTCCTGGGCAATCCCTCGATTGACCAATTGTAACTAAAAGATCTCTGAATAGAGCAATTTGAGCATTAATATCTAGTACGAGCTGAAACAAAAATATAATGTTACTTGATTTAGGGACAATAATATATCTTAACAGTAGTTATTTTGGTACTTGGGCCACTCCCACACTTTTCACCTTATGCACTTAGGCCAGCGGCTGGGAGCTTATGAATCCAGCGCTCTGATTGGTCAGAGGATTTCAAGATCATTTGGCTGACCGAGAGTAGTAGGGGCACTTGGATCACGTAAGCGATCACGATCATTCTGAAATATTAGATATTTTCCGGGAGTAGATCGTTTTATTATATCAACTCGGAAATAATCGGGTAAAATCGTGAATGGGGGGAAATTTAAATAACTTTAAAATAAGCTTATAGATATTACAAAATATAATGTATAGGTTACGTCATTCTGTAATATTAATTATTATAGCAACTTATTCGGAAATAATCGGATAAAATCGTGAATTGCGGAAAATTTAAATAATTTTTGATTTAAGCTTATAATGCATACGTAGAATTAAAATAGTCATTTCCTAAGTAAAAAACAGCAAAAAAACAAGAAAAATTACTAGAGATAATTATTGTTTTCGTTCGACGGAGACCACAGCCGTCGAAAATAAATTACCTTCACCATTTTTCAACATTTTTATGATCTGTACCTATTTAAATACTTTGATATGATAGAACTAGTGAGAAACAAGTTAAATTTTAAAAGTGAGGATGTACTTCTTTTCTCGACCAGATGCTGCATTATTATCAGAACTAATGCTAAATTTTTTTTGGGTAAATATGTACGCATTTAATATAGGCAAATATTGTAGGAATAAAAAAATACTCTATTAATACATGTATTTAATTAAGTAAAAAAGGTAAATATAAGCATAGGATAATAATTTATTTGTAATAAAATGAACCTGAAAAAAGACATAAGGGTACAAGACAAACATGAAACATACAAAATAAGAATACAATAGTATCTACGAATTCTTGCTTAACAAAGAGAAGATCTTAATACTTTGTACAATATGATAGTAGAAGTAGTAGTAGTAGTAGTAGTTACTATAAAATATAGACGTAAAACATACATATATCAAGCATAGATCTATCTAACTTATGAGAGGACTTAAAATACAGAAGTAAAACATATACATATACTTAAGACAGAAACATATAAGATATACTTATTATCCTACCTAAACTAAGCAATTATATAAAAATAGAAAAATAGGGAGAGAGAGGACTAATAGTTTAATTCGTCCTTAATTATATTAAAAATATTACCCTCCGGATACTCTGATCATCTTAAACAAAACTTCGTCAAACTGGTAGGGGGATCATATATAAAAAAACACATTTTCTATTTAGAAAGATATATTAATGTCGGTGTGAAGCTTTTCGGATGCCTCCACCTGCAGACAAAAGTCGTTTAAAATAATATTTGCCTATATTAAATGCGTAATTTATTTATTCACGCTGAAATGGGGTTAAATTGGTGCCATTGACTCCATTTAAGACAAGATTATTACTAAACAGCTTTTAACAGTACTAATAGTACTAGGATCACCAACCTTTTCAATTTCCTTCCATTTTGTTCATGGGTTATAGACATAAATAAGAATGTAGGTAATTATTTGTAAGAATTCTGGTATCAGTCCTATTTACTCTTTTTCCTCAGTAATCCTTGCTTCCATATAAATTTTATTCTGGATATTCCTCATAAAATATCTTGTTGATTGATAACAGTCTTTATCTCATCGCTGTTGTTAAAGGATTTTATGAATAGATGGTATATATACCATTCTTCTCGAGAGATAGATTCATCCACGTTGACCCGTTGAAATATCAGTAGTTTTTCTGATAGGAAATCCATATGTGATAGCAATCAGACGTAAATACACAAAATTTTGACGTATGACTACTGACTGATGCTAAGGTGGCAGTGTTGCTATTTAAGTAGTTTCCTTTTCGGTTAAAACCCAGACGCAGATTTTTTAGGATAATCTAATCTTTCAACAATTTCTTTACCCCTAAAATTAATAAATTCCTGATTCTTCAGGAAGGTGAATTAGGTTTTTAGGTTTGATATTATACAGTATCCAGAATCTACAGATGGTGTAAACTCGAATAAAGTATCCAATGTTAGAACAGAAATCAGATATAATAGTATATTACATTCTAATGATAAATACTTGTACTATTTCTAGTGGTAGATCTGATTCGAGTCGTATATTACCTGTCAGCCCTTCTAAGAATATCCTAATAACCTTGCAATGTTGGTATCGTCAATACTTTGTCTCTTCTAAAATACTAGAACTCCTTTCGACTTGGTTCAATATTTGTGATCGAATTCCAAGTGCTGAATGAAATCAATGTTAGAAAATAGTTATATCTGCGATCCAACTCGATTAGCTGGTTAAGATCGACACTTTAGTTGCTGGAATGACCCTTCAGTGCGAACTCTGCAATATGACTAGAAGAAGCAGACCAATCCTTGTTTTTATAATGATTTATTGTAAAGGAACCATAATGCATGGCATCCATGTTATAAGTTTGATACTGATCAGATTATTAATTGCACTATTTAAGAGACATTTGCCTTTAGCATCAATGTAGTCAATTTTGATGTTCAAAATAATAATAAAATCCGAAAACGACATAGTGAACTATTACCAGATAGGATACGTGCAATAATTTGTGGACCTAGTAATTCTGGAAAAGCGAACGTCATGCTGAGTCTTTTAGCCAATGTGAATAGATTAGGATTTGACATTGTGTATGTACATTCAAAGTATATCAAGATAAGTATGAATTCCTCTAGCAAATATTACGTTTTTTCGGTCTGAGAATGAATAAAGTTAAGATAAAGATTTAAAATTGATATTGAGAAAATTTACTATTAACGATGCCTAGGCCAGAACGAGCTGTCTGCGAAGAGTACAAATTAGGACATAACTTAAAATTACGGAGAGTAGTTAATATACAAAAGGTGCTAATGCCTTATAGACGGCCTAAGTCAGAAAATCCTCAAGCCATGAAATGGAACACTTTATGGCTTAGGATTCGCAGAACAAAAAAATATTAAGCAATTTAAATTAAAAAATTCAGCGGTGGGCGCCAGAAATTTACTAATGAAATGAGTGAATAATAAAATCCAAAAAAAGTTAAGTCAAATCAGAATATTGAAAAAAATGGTTCAACGCGATTACAAATCTTATCATTAAGCAATTAAATAGTAATTAAGAGATACCTCGAATCAAGCTAGATAAATCAGAGCGATTCAGTTATTGAGTTTACTAATAAATCAAATAAATGATAAAACCAAAAGTTAAATCTAGCCAATATAAAAGGAAATTCAAAACGATTCAGTTTTTAGCCCAAATAATTAAAATCAATTATACTTACTACATACGTCCCCTTTTGGGGTACCAATACTAAAGATAATGAACATAAGATCGGTTTAAGGTATTTGGTTTGTTTGTTACAACAATTTTTTTTGGCTTATAAGAGAGGAAGATTAATTATGCTGGCCACACGAAACTGTGTGTATTTTGAAATTAATACCGGCAGTAATACTAAATTAAAAGAATCATTGTAGTTATACTTGAAATAATTTACTTCGCTTAAAGCGAGAAATAAGCTAATGAAAGAAAACTCAGAATTTAGACCCAAAATCAATATACGGCTGAGGTAAGCGAAAGGAAACCTGCTAATAAAAGTTGAAATTACAAAATAAGTATTAACTGTTTAGTTAATGTTAAAAGAAAGTTTAGCTAATATTTTTACAAAACGAAGTATTCGTTACGTCAATTAAAAAATACTGACAAACAAAACCAAAATATTTATCTATTACGGTACGCAAAATAATTTACTTGTTATGCAACAAGATTTATTAAATTACCAATAAATATCGGTTAGAAGAGGAAGTAAAATATACAAGATATAAATATTACCAGTTATGTAATAAATAGGATGCAATGCCAAATTACTATAGTCTAGTTCCATTACAAAAAAATGACAACCGTTAAATTAAAAAAAAAACAAATAGTGCAACTTAATTCGCTACTGAAATAGCCAATTAATTCTATAAAAGTTTAAACTTGTTTTAGGTTAAACAAAAGAAATTAGTCCAATGTAAAGTTTCCAACTTGAAAGTTTTTCATTTGAGCAAATAAGCCGTTTGACACTCTGGCCTCCGGCCACAGAAATGTATCTTGCTTAAGCTATAATTATATTCCCAAAAGAGAAGAGAGAAAGCTAAGATTTCAAAGGTTAACTAACTAACATGGTACAAACTAAGCAGCAATTGAATATAGATATTTATCTCCAACGGAGAGGCTTCCAATCGGGCTCCCAGAAGAAACATTCACAATCAATGAACAGGAAGGACTGTACGCAGGATCACAAGGGCCTTCTTCATTCAAAGAAGAAAAATAAACACAATCCAGTGGAAGAATGTACTCTTCAGGTTCCCTCATAAAATGATCACACTAAAAAATCCAAAAGCAACTCACCTGACAAAATAGTTATAAATCCTAGTAAGGGAGTTGACTGTAGGCATAAATCAAGATAGGAACTAAAGGCAAGGTAAACACGTAGCATAAGACTCTCAAAATGGATCTGATAGAAGATCCACACTATGGGCCACTCGATTTTCACTTGCATCAATATGACTGGGTACCGAAGAGTGACCACGTTAGATTTTCTATAGATGAAAGGTGGAGCAGATCAAGCCACGGTACCGGAAATTCCGGTTTTCATACGAGCCAATCAAGACATGAGCTACATATCACATGCTCATGTCACACACAAATCGAAGTTCCACGCAGGTCCGCGGGATTGCCAACCCAGTGGAAACAATAGACGACGCTCCGCCTGCTTGCAGCTATTACAAACATCCACCTCATGTTTCATCAGCTGTTTGTTCCCTTATGAGCATGACGTCACTCAGGATTGAACTCGCACGTTTTTGTGACTTTTCTCTCCTACAAGCATGCTGCTCTACCACGCTGATAGACATGCTTTATATCACGACGATGGACTTCAGGTAGTCTGAAGTAAACCGGTCGAAGAAAACCAGACCTCGAAGGAAACCGGTCCTCAAACAAACCCCTGTAAAACATCAATATATTCAATGTTTCTCCTGTAACTCAAGGCAAAAAAATACGGATGAATCAAATAAAATAAAATGTCAATGATACATTAATCTTTTACTGTTAAGCGTTTTTCAAAATCCGCCGATGCCGAAACACCGTAACCGTCCAGTCACCCTTGGGCTCATCAAACCACAATCTTATCACCGCAACCTATGAATTTCTATCAAAACACAGGAGCCACAGGTACTCCGAAGGCTTGGTACTACAAATATGCAGTGTCGTAAGCTTCGCAAATTTTATCTCTTGGAGAGACATCTGCTTTGGGAATCCAAACACCTCTAAATCTGCCGATGAGATAATCCTAGCTGGTGTAGAAGCTTTCATCCTTTCTTCTATAAAACGTATCTCAAAGAGTAAACCACGGTTTGGAAAACTGCTCAAGAGCGGTCGAAAAGTGCCGCCTAACGCAAATGGTGCCGGAAACCGAAAAATATTCATCATGACTAGACACCAGTGTAAGCGGATCATTGACGAAAGCAAGAAGGGGTATGACAAGCAGATCAATAGCACTGCTTATCAACTGACCTAACGGATCATGGTCCTTTTGGTCACTTGCCAGAGCTGTCAATCAGAATTCCTGAAATACGTAAAGACGAAAATCCCGCTACTGACCAAAGATGATGGCTCAATAGCGGAAACGGCCAAAAAAAGCGGACATTCTTGCTGAAATGTTCGCATCAAATTTTTTCTTAGATTCTCAAGAAAAGACTCCCGTAACTGTCCCGAGAGTGAACTTCTCAATTTCGACAACGCGAAATTAAACGAATACTCAAAGGCCTTGACACTATCAAGGCTACAGGACCAGATTGCATTTTCGCAATAGTGCTTAAAAAATGTGCAGCTGAATTAACAGCTTCACTATGCAGGCTTTCATCTCTATCATACAGAACTGCATGATTTCCTTCTAGCTCGAAATGCTCTCAGATGCAACCAATACCGAGGAACGGTAAATAACGATTCCAGATAACTACCCTCTAATTGCCTTAGTTCCTATAATGTCCAAAATCATTTCTTTATGGCAGTGGCACACACATGAAAGAGAGATCCAATGTCGCTCGACGAGCGGCGTGTGTGCTAAGATCTTGATTGACACGGCTCTTGAATAGTTGTAGGTTGTAATTAGAGGAAAACGGATGTCCTGGTAGTATGTTCCACAGTGCGCCTTACAAAGGAGTCCTTGTAAAACGACGTTCTAGGTGTTTCAAGTTGAACAACGAAAGGGTGCGTTTTGGGTCTGTCGCGACTCTCTTGCTGGGAGCGGGCCAAATCCTGGGAACATCTGCCATGAAAATATCTCTAAAAAGGAAAAATTGATCAATGAGCAGCTTTTAAAATATCTCGGATTGGCAGGCATCATTAGCAGCTATTACCCCTACTACCCCTACTACTCTTACTACCACTACTACCACTCTACATTAAGATGGAGCAGAAGAATGACAAGATAGTAGATACGGTGCAGGGGGGCTCGGATACCCCAGTACACGCACAGGACGGTTGTCAAGCGGGCCGGACTGTAGCGATAGAAAGCTACCGTGGCTCCTTCTCCGGTGAACTCCAGGCTGTAGGGAGTATCATCACTACTGGGAGGGCAGATGAGACACAGGCTCCAGACCCATTTAAAAGAAGAAATTCGATTGCAAGGACGCCTCCACGACCCCGTTCGTTCTCAGTGACGGATGCCGAAAGAAGGGGGGGAGGAAAGGCTTTCACAGGCGTCAAAAATACCCAGGGAGGACATCCCTCTTCAAAATATAAAAGCTACACTAATGCTTGGAGTAGGCAATCAGGGAGTGAGTCTCGGGGATATAGAGAGTCAAATTGAAAAGCTACAGAAATGCAGTAAACAACTAGCCGCAGCTATCAGTAGCACACCGAATACAAAAGCGGAAATAAAAAAAAGAGTAAGGGACATAAACCAAATCACGGATGCTGTTCTCAGACAGTGTAAGGAAAGGGAATTATACCAACCGCAGGGCAAAGAGGAAGGTGTAACCGACGCTGAAAGTCAAGTACAGTCGGCAAAAGCAAAGAATGGGACGCCAATAATTACAAGAGATGCAAGCGTTCAAGTCGACATGGCTAAGAAGGAAGATAGTGTGGAGGTAGTCATGGAGAATGCGACCAGCTTTGAAGACTTCGCTGAACTGATGGATAGATGTTCGCCTGAGAGCGCTTTTAAGCACAACGGTCGGAATTCAATATCAATCGGTCATAAGTCCAGACGGTCAGGGTACAGAAGGCATGGTTAGAAGCAATCACAATACCTGAGCGCAAAGTATTAATTTATGGTGACAGTTCTGGCTTACATATTGTCGCGAGTAATCGTGATGACAGTTCTTTTAATTTTTTCTTAATGCCTCCACCGGTCTGTCATCATACGTTTGAATCGCGATGCCACGCCTTACTCAGCGTGCAGGGGTATAACTCCGATGGTAGTACGGGATTCTTTACGTAAGGTGAGAAGCGAAGATAAAGAAAGCACTTAAAAAAAACAATAAAGTATATTAGATAAACTAAATGAGAAAAGATTAACAATGTGTATTGGTCATAGACCCAACGATAGAGTTTTAACAGCGTTTACTGGTCAGAAACTTAATGAGACTAGCCTATACCCAATTATTAAGGTGCGCATGCTTTCTCGACTTGAGGTATGTTTTATGAATTGTTTATAGGTCTTTTTGGTCACTGCTTTGTAAATATAGTTTATCTTATGTTGAGTTGTGTTTTATTTAATGTTAAGGTATCTAAGAGCACTTGGACACTACACTTTGAACTACTTGACAGACTACTTAGAAACTTCACTCGAAGAACTTTGACAGACTCGACTTTTCTACTGTGGTTAATGAAACCCCTAGTCTTAGCAGTCGATGTGGCTAACCAAGAACTAGGTTTGGGGTAGGAAAAGGATTATAACTTTGGCAATCATGTGACTAACCAAAGAGCGGATTGAACCAAAAGCAGTCATGTGACTAACCCTGGAGCTGGTTTAGGTGAGACCAAAAGTCTGACGAACTGAAGGTTTGCCAGTGTATTTATATTAGAGAAATTGCTGATCATTGCATGCTTAAGGTTCATAATCACTCCCGTTGACTGCTCGCGTTGTTTATAGTCTGCTTTTAATGTTTATTAAATAATTCCCAAGTTCAAGTTCAAACTTGGGACAGGGTGATAATTAGTTAATAGCTTTATGAATTATTATATTTGACAATATCGCACATATTCTGCAAAGGTACCTTAATGCCGACAAATACTCAATTCAGGGCTGGATCAAGAGTGGTGCTGATCTTAAAGAACTTACTAATTCTATTTCCAACGCAAGTAAAAACTTTTCTTCTCTCGACTCAGTTGTTGTATTTTTAGATTTAAGTTTTTCTATGTATTTGAAAAGAGATTGCTTGGAGAGTTTGTTTTCATTGGGAAGGTACACAAATCTTATACTGTGTTTGAAATATGACATTGATTATCATCAGGCAACATATAATAGATTTTATGATCTATTTAATTACTTTTTAACAAAGCGACATAACTATAATGTGTCGATTAGATTATTGACTAACTGTAAAACTAATGGCAAATATCGCCTTAATAAAAATAAAATCTGTTATCACTTAGCTAGTTTTGTTCGACTCTCTTTTGATAATAAAATTGTACTGAAATCAGTGATATCGAATGATTCGTTGTATATAGCTCAGAATCATGAAGTTAATGACCTTTCAATTCTTAGTGGTGGCAGATTAAGTACTTTGCCTTACCAGATACTGTCGCCGCCCTGCCATGGCTCAGGCGGTGACTCTTTCGGAGCTGATCCGGACGTGGTTGGGGTAGTCTCAAATAGTGCTGACTGTGTTGTTGAAGCTGATAAAACTATTGTCCGCTCTTGTCAGGATGAATATAATAATTTTTTATATCCACGATTGTCCCAGTGGGAGCTGGAGGAAGTATGACGCATATAAAGGGTTTGACATTGTGTCACTTAAATGTACAATGCCTAACAAATAAAATAGATATTTTAGAGAATTTACTCTCTACTGAAAACATTGATATAATGTGCGTTACTGAGCACTGGCTTCCCACCACATGTGCCGAATTGCGGGTCACTGGGTATATGGTATTGTCGTATTTTTGTAGAAGCCAATCAAGGCACGGTGGTTCTTTAATACTCATAAAAAACAGCTTAAGCGAACTGTTTGAGCGTTTTGGTGCTGTCGAGTCAACGTCTGTTGAAGCCCATAGTGAAATGTGTGGTGTGTTTTCTAAAGATTGTTGTGTTGTATGTTGTTATCGTCCTCCATCTGGGGATTTGGGTGTATTTATGGACCTAGCCAGCGCTGCTCTCTCCCTGGCACATATAACTGGGAAATATATCATTTTTTGTGGGGACCTGAATATTAATTATAGTGCTGATAGTGATCAGAAGAGACTGCTCCGAGATCTGTTTGACTCTTTTAGATTAGACATCACAACTTTTCTCCCTACTAGAGTTTATACAAACTCTGTAGGCCACACAAGCTCATCGAGTATAGACTATGTCGCAACTAATATTCCCAATAGTCTCTTTCGGTGTAATGTATTTGCTCCTCACATTAGTGATTACCTGGCTCATAGGTTTGTTTTTGATTTGTCTGTCGGTGAGAATGTCATTCAGGATTTTAAACCGGAGTATCCCTGTAGAGACCTCTCCGAATTGTCACAAAATTGGAGTTTAATTTTGGGTTTTACTATGTGTAGTGATGACTTGTGGGCTAGTTTTGTTGCGAGTGTTGTGTACTGTCTTAATTGTTGTTGTCAATACAGATATAATAAGCCCCGCAAAAAAGCACACGTGAATGGATGGTATAGCGATGATTTAAGACGAATAAAGGAAAAACTGGATAAGTTATACTGGATGTATCGTGGCTCCAATAATATTACTGTACACTCTGAATATCAAGAAATCAAAAAATCCTACAAACATCAGATAAGGTATACCAAACGAACTTTTTATAAAAACAAAATAAATAATTCGGATTGTAAATCAAAAACAATATGGTCTTTTGTAAATGTCAAACTAGGTAGGCAAAAAAATACCCAACGTCAAATCGAACTGCACATGAATGATGAAATTGTTACTGAACCTAGTCAAATAGCAAATCAATTTGTGATTTATTTCGGCACTGTTTCATCTAAGAAATTGTATCAGAAGTATGGAATAAATGAATGCTCTTGTACGGTTTCACCTATCATTCAGAACACGATTGTAATTGACCCTGTGAGCGAAGAAGAGGTACTAAACATTATTGCGGGGCTAAAGAACAAAAACTCTTCTGGATTCGATGACGTAAACGTTAAAATAATTAAAAGGATTAGAAATTGCATTGTTCAGCCTCTGACAAGACTGATGAACGCAAGTCTTGAGGATGGTGTTTTTCCGGCGATTCTTAAGACCGCAAATGTTGTTCCTGTTTATAAAAAGAATGACTATCATAATATTGAGAACTACCGACAGATATCTCTGCTTGATACATTTTCAAAAATATTTGAAAGGGTTGTTTATAATAAGATAATACATTTTATCGACCGGTTTAACATTCTGAATGTAGCTCAGCACGGATTTCTTCCAAATAAGTCAACGGAAACCGTCATACCGAACGCTGAATTATATTTTTTGCTGCATTGATGATGGAAATCATGTGGTCTCTGTATTTTTTGATTTGTCCATAGCGCTTGATACCATAAATAAGTCATTTTTAGTCAGTAAATTGTACAATCTCGGAATTCCTGGGAAGATGCTGAAATGGGTTGAGTCCTATGTAAGTGACAGAAGAATGACTGTTAAATATGGTGGTGTCCAGTCTGAGGAGAGATGGATAGAGCTTGAGGTTCCGCAAGGCTCAGTGCTGGGTCCATTGTTGTTTCTAATGTATGTGAATGATTTGCCTCTGAATGTTGGATATGGACATGTTACCATGTATGCGGACGACACAACCATAGTTGTTGGTGCCAAGAGTCTGGATGAATTGTACAAAGATGTAGCGATATGGAAGTATGGTGTAGGCAGAATGGACTGATCCTAAACATGGAAAAGACATTTTATATGAATATGTTTAATCGTTTTTCTTTATCAGAGTCCGACTGCGAGGAAATACTTAATATCAAGTTTTCTAGTAAAACTAAATTTCTTGGGACCTATATTGACCTACAACTATCTTTTTGTAGTCATGTTGATTACGTATGTGCTAAATTAGACTCTGCTTTTTTTGCTGTACTAAGCTTAAAAAACACGCTTGATTCCGAGGGACTTCTATCTGTCTATTACGCTTTGGCATATAGTCATATGTCCTATAATATTGTTTCTTGGGGTGGAACTGGCGCGCACTGCAGCCGTATCTTTGTAAATCAAAAAAGGATATTAAGGCTTATTTTTAACCTACCCTCCCGAGAAAGTTGTAGAGGATTTTTTGCCCAAAATAAAATTTTGACGTTTCCGTCCATATATATACTAAGGTGCTTGCAATTCGTCAATAGTAACCGCTCATCGTTTAAGATACTAGGATCTACAAGCCATCACAATACCAGGGGTAGTGAATTGCTTAAGATTCCTCTACATAGAACAGCTCATTATAAAAGATCCCCTCTCTACAACTGTGTAAAGCTCTATAATGGGTTGCCGTATGGGTTGAGGGCGATGCGTGGCGATAAATTTGCTAACAAGGTAAAACATTTCCTTGCTATTAAGGCATTTTATACGATTGGCGAGTATATGGATTTTCACAGCTAAATCACCATTAGCTCGCCTTAAACTTTGTACAGGTACTTTTACTGCCACTCTGACAAGTAAATAGAATGCTGTCTCTATTAACTACTGCTAGCTTTCTTTTTATGCTTTAATGGTTTTCTATTGTTCATACATGTAATTGTCTGTACACTGTTATATATACACATTTTTACATTATTTGTACTTAATTTAAATGCATTTTTTGTATTGACATGTTGTGTTGTATGTTTCTGTATCCGACTTAAATATTCTGTTTGTTTTTCCTGTTTGCAGTCTACCATACTATTATATTATTCCATTCATTTTTTTTTCTTTTTTTGCTTAACTAATGTTTTTTTTGTATTTTTTCTTGTCTTTTTTGTATTTTTAATGACGACCCAATGTACTTTGTGTATTTTTTTGGCAATATAAATGTATTATTATTATTATTATTATTATTATTATTATTGTTAACTATTGCTATTCATTGTTTTTTTGTGCTTGAATTGTTTTTTATTGTTCGTACATGTAATTGTCTGTACACTGTTATTTATATACATATTTTTACATTATTTGTACTGAATTTAAATGCATTTTCTGTATTAACATGTTGTGTTGTATGTTTCTGTATCCGACTTAAATATTCTGTTTTAAAACAAAACCCTAGGACTATTTATCTGATACCCTACAGTGTGGACACGAAGGGAGTAAATCATATGAAGCGATTTTATGAGACTACGATTAAGTGGAAAGAGACAATCCAAGCCAATGAAGGTCGCAAAGTGGCGGTAGCTACCCCAGATGGTCTAGACAGGGATTACGTAAGGAAGATACTGGAGTGGGTCTTTCAAAAAAGCGAGATTAAAATAAACTACTTGGTGCCCGCAGAATCTCACAAAATTGGAATACTGAAGGGCCCAGAAGAAAATCGGCAAGAGTCCAGACAACAGGAAGAATCGGTGATAATTCGAGCAAGCGGAAAAACATATGCAGATCTTGTGAAAACGGTAGAACAAGGGGTTGACATAGAAAAGATAGGAGTTAAGATAAAAAAGCATCAAGAAAAAGAAAGATAGCGAGGACCTGATACTGACAGTTAGAGGGGAGGCCAATACCCTTAAAAACGAGATTATAGCTAATAATAAAGAACTGGAAGTTAGGACAACGAGACGAGAGACAACTCTCTTTCTTTATGGAATTGACGCGACAATGACAGAATTGACAGAATCAGAGGTGCAACATGCGATCAGGAAGGAAGTTGAAGCTGACAAGGCGCGAATAGAAATCGCCTCATTAAGGGAAGGTAGGTACGGGGACCAAAACGCTGTAATAGTCATGCCCAGCTATCTGGCGAAGACACTGGCAAGAAAGGGGAGAATGAAGATCGGATGGTCAACCTGTCTTATAAAGGAAAGAGTTAATATTCCAAGTTGCTATAGATGCCTGGAACTGGGACACAGAGCTTTTGAGTGTAGCGAGGAAGCAGACCGGAGAAACGAATGCCTAAATTGTGGGGTAGCAGATCACCAAGCCAAAGAATGCAAAGCTGCCACCTTCTGCAGGAAGTGTCATAAAGGAGGTCATCGTTTTGACCAATTCAAGTGTCCCTGTTTCAGAAAGAAAGCGGAGGAAGGAATATTGAAGACATTATAAAAAGATGCATCCGCAACCCATACGAATCTTGCAAACAAACTTAATGAGATCGGAAAGCAGTCACGACATGGCATATTCAACGGCAATGGAGAAGCAAATAGATATTTTGATCACCAGTGAACCAAATAAAAAGATAGTGTCCGGAAGCAAATGAATAAAGGATAAAATATGCAATATAGCAGTGCTTTTCCTGAATAAAAAAATAGACGTATTGAATATAAGGCTAGAAGAGGGATACCTATGTATATTCTTTAAAGAGCTGAACCTCTTCTGCTGTTACAGCTCACCCAATATTCCGTTAGAAGACTTTAAAATGGAGGTCGATAGAATAATGCAAGATAGCAGGACTTCAGGGGAAGAAAGCATCATATTGGGGGATCTGAATATTAAGTCTCCACAGTGGGGATCACCGAAAACGGACGAGAAAGGCGAATATTGGACGGAATGGATGGCAACCCTAGATTTGATGGTACATAACACTGGCCTGATTCCGACATTTACCAGAGGTACCTAAAAATCATATATTGACATCACATGCTCGACGCAGAAGGTAGCAAAGAAAATATCAGGCTGGCGAGTACTGGAGGAAGATATCCTAAGTGACCATCGCTATATATACTTCCAAATCGAAGAACTTAGTAAAAAATCTAGCAAGATAGAAAAGACGAAAGTCTCTAATGACTGGGAAGTTTTTAAAACTGTCCTGGAATGGAAACTGCTAGGTAATACGGAGGATGAAGCTATAAATGGGTTTCAAAAGAAGAAATCCACGCTGCAAGCCATCGAAAGAGTATTATTGACAAAGAGAGATGCAAAGGAAAGATGGGTTGTGCTGATCACACTAGATGTAAAGAATGCATTTAACACCGCTACATGGAGCATTATAGTGAACGAGTTGAGAAGAAGAAATATCTCATCCTACCTCGTTAGCATAATAGTGATCTACTTTAGATAGGCAAAGAGGAAGAAATCGATGTGACGATGGGAGTTCCGCAGGGATCAGTATTGGGCCCAACACTTTGGAATGTCCTGTACCACGGGGTACTAAAATTTGAGCTAACGTAGGGGTCGACGACGGTCGGGTTTGCAGATGATTTGGCTTTAACAGTTAGGGCCGATGAAGAGGAGGAACTCATGTTCAGTGCAAACGAGTCGCTAACACTAAATGCCTGGATGAACCACAATAAGCTAGAACTGGCACCACAAAAAACAGAAGCGGTCATCATGAAGGGACCAAGAAAAAGGCAAAATGTTCGATTCAGGCTGAAAGAAGCAGTAATAACACCAACTAGAGCAGTTAGATACCTGGGTTCTGATAGACGACAATGGTACATTCGCAGAACACCTAAAATCGGTAGCTACAAAAGCAGAAGAAAGAGCAGCGAGGCTAGCAAGATTAATGCCAAATATAGGTGGGCCACGCACTTTAAAAAGGAACATCATAGGGGGGTAATATACTCCATTATACTGTATGCGGCTCCGATATGGCGCACTGCATTAAGAAGGGAAAAGTATCGTAAACAGATCGCAAAGGTACAGAGAAAGTTACTAATAAGAGTAATCTGCGTATTGACGGTGTCAATTGAGGCGTTCCAGGTCATAGCTGGGGCTATACCAATAGACCTCCAAGCGAAGGAAAGAACGGTCATCCATGAAAGAGGAATCGTCGATCCCAGTAGAAAGCGAAACATTAGGGCGGTGATTGTGGATGAGTGGCAGCGAAGATGGCAGGAGGAGAAATCAGTAGGACAATGGACTAAGAGGATTATACCGGACATCAAAGTGTGGATTGGTTATAAATACCGCCAAGTAAACTATTTCATGACGCAACTTTTGACGAGGCATGGGAGGTTTGGTAGCTACGCGGCAAGAATGGTAAAGTCCGAAACGGACCGCTGCAGATACTGCGAGGAAGTAGATACAGTAGAGCACACGTTCTTCTACTGTAAATCGTGGAACAGAATTAGGACCGAAACAAATAGAAAATTGGGACTAACTCTAACAACAGAAAACCTAAGTCAGATCATTTGTGGAAGTCTTCAAGCATGGCGAGCGGTTGAGGACCTTGCAAAAGCAATAATGGTGGGAAAGGAAAGAGACGAAAGAGATCAATGAGAGCAGAGAGAATTGAAAGACCAGTACTATTCTGACGTTATGCCTAAAAGCAGTTCCGGAATAGTACAAGGAGGAAAAAAGAGGGGTTTTATTCGGAGTAGCGCCCGATACTACCAGGGTGGACCTGGCGCCAAGCAGTTTCAGCTCTAAGAAAAAAAAACACAAACAAAGGCCTCTCGAATGCCCATACCACAAAGTCATGGGTCAGCAGAAAACACGGGGAAGGGACTTATCACCTTACCCAGTTAATTTCTGGTCATGGGTGCTCCCAAGCCTGCAGAGAACGATTCAAGGTTGCGGAAAGCGATAAATGAATATATTGGGAAATACAGATACTTTAGAGCATATTATATTCTTTGAGTGTCCTAGATGGGAACGGGATAGAAGAATGGTGGGAAATAGCATGGGAGAGGTGACTCCGCAAAATATAATAGAAAAAATTCTGGGTAAAAGGATAACTGGGAAGCCATATGTAAGCTAGCTAAGACTATTATAGCACAAAAAGAAATATCCGTTAGAAAATCAGAAAAGCGCTAGGGGTTTTAACATCTCTCTTCTCTCGAAGTATTGCCTAAAGCAGTTCCAGGAGAAGACACACTTATATAGATCTGAGGTGGTTTTGATGGGTAAGGTAGTTGCACAGACGTTGTAACTGAGTCCCATACTCTCTTAGGCTTAATCCAGCCATTGCGAGCATGAGCGTTCCACCTGACAAAAAACTACCACTACTACCACTACTCTCACCACTACCACTAGTTTTTTTTTTTTTGGGTGGGGGGTTAAAAAATCTTCAATGGACATCCCAACCATTTCGCGTGCCGATCTTGGATTTGGTCGAGCGTGCTGGAATCGTCCTCTCTAGAGGTACGCCTACCAACTAAAAAAAATTCCGCCCCTCAAGCCGTGTAAGCAGGTGTCCTCCATGGTACCACATGTAAGTATATCATCATGGAGGTGGCTCTGAATTGGCATTTATCTATGTTACTACTACTACTCCTAGTTAGTCACATCTCTATCTTCTCTCCAGTTGTCGTCTGTCTGCTTCTTTTCGCGTCATGATATTTCTGATCATTTTGCTTCCTGTTTTCTATCCGTTCTTGGATTCAATCATCTTCGAGATCAAGATTTCAGGCTCTAACTTGCAACCTAAGACAATTTCTGCTTCCATTATGTAACTCTTCCATCTCGGACACTTGAATAGCGTGTGTTCTGGTGTATCTTCAGTTTGGCAGTATATACACCTGTCATCCGCAGTTTTTCCTATCTTTTTACTATACGCACGGAAAGAACCGTGTCCCGTTAGTGCTTGAGTTATAAAATAGTCTAGTGATTTGTGTTTGCATTTTAGCCATGGTTCTATGTTCGGTATTAGTCTTTTTGTCCATTGTCCTTTTGTGTTTGTTGTCCTCCATCTCTCTTGCCATTTGTTCTGCGTCGTCTCTCTTGCCCTTTCCTTAGTATCTCGCTGGTGTCCAAGTCCTGTATCGTCTAGGTATCTTCTCTCCTCGATAAGAAGGTCTATCGGGATTACTCCAGTAATTATTTGTAGTGCCTCCGTTGATACAATCCGGTAACCGCTTGCTATCCTGAGCATCATTTTCCTTTGTGGCTTTTCCAGCAATATCCTGTATTTTTTATACTTAATGACCTCATGCCATATTGGTGCACCATATAGGATTATAGACTGTACGACACCATTTAGTAAACGCCTTTTTTCAGGGCTCGGTCCGCCTATGTTTGGAAGAAAGCGGGTAATTACACCGGCTCTCTGTTCCGCTTTTTTAACTGCTTCGCCTATGTGCTCTCTGAAGCTCAGACGGTCATCTATTTTAATTCCTAGATATTTAAGAGATTTGGCTAGCTTAATTTCGATTTCCTTTATGTTAAATTTGACTTCCGTTCGTTCTGCTCTTCCTGACAAGACTACGGCCTCAGTTTTTTCTGGTGCAAGTTTTAAACCGTTTTCTGTCATCCAATGGTCAATATTCCATAGGGCCTCGTTTGTTTTGAAGATCAGTCTTTCCATATCGCTTTCAGTGACCAGCAGTGCTAGGTCGTCTGCGAAGCCTATAGTTTCGACTCCCTCTCCAAGATCCAATCTCAGCACTGGGTCGTAGAAAACACTCCATAGTGTAGGGCCAAGTACCGACCCTTGGGGGATGCCAGCTGTGGCAATAAATTCGTT
>MU182174.1:19662-42974 GCA_016904865.1 Pissodes strobi | reverse complement strand
GGTAAAGAAATCAGACAACAACTGTCAGAGTCTAGAGTTATCATTAGGAAAAGTTCAAAAACACTATATGTTTACGGGCTTGATGCAACAACCACGAAGGCAGAAGTAGAAGAGGAACTGAAGAAGCTAATCAATTCTACAGAGGATGACCTCACCGTGGGCGAACTGCGTCCCATGCGAGACGGAAACCAGGCAGTGACAATAACTGTCAGGGACTCCATAGATACCTCTGAACTCACAAGAAACAGAGTACGAATAGGATGGGTAAATTGCCGTATAAGAGAAAGAATCCAAATGGATAGATGCTTCAAATGTCTAAAACCCGGCCAAAAAGCTCAGAAGTGTAACAACACAAACTGCGCGGAAATTTGCTACAATTGCAGCTCGAAAGACCACAAGGTATCAGAATGCACTAAGCAGCCTTACTGCGCCAATTGTGGGTCCGACGAACATAGACCTGACTCGTCCAAATGTCCCCTATTTAGAAGATCACTAAATAGGCTGGTATAGAAGGAATATCAACATTAAAATGAAGATATTACAAACAAACTTGAACAGGTCAAGACCAGCCCATGACATGACGTATCTTGTGGCAATTAGGGGGGCGGTGGATATCATAGTAGCGAGCCGAACCGGAAAATCATTCAAGATTCCAAATGGGTAACGGATAAGAACACGGACGTTGCAATCTACTTTCAAAATAGAAACCTTGCAGTAGAGAGGGTCTACAGAGAAGATGGCTTCGTGAGACTTAAACTCAACCTTCTTAATATTTATTGCTGTTACTGTTCTCCTAATATACCAATTAACGATTTCAAAACCTACATAGACACCCTAATGAACACGGTCAGGAACCAACCAGGAGAATGTCTTATCCTGGGCGACATGAACATCAAGTCACCAAGGTGGGGTTCACCGGTAGCGGATAGTCGAGGAGAGTTTTTTACGGAGTGGATGGACGCTCTAGATCTTGTTATACACAATAAAGGAGGAAAACCGACTTTTATAAGAGGACAAAGTCAGTCCTTTATCAATATCACGTGTTCAACACAGGGTGTGGCAAGGAATATCCGCAACTGGACAGTTCTAGAAGATGAACCAATCAGCGATCACAGTCTTATACTCTTTGAAATGGACAATCAAACAAAACCAAAAAGAAAATTGGAAAAACAAAAGTTGTTTTTAAGAGATGAAGTATTCCAACAGAAACTAACAGACAGATTGGACGCCATGGATAACACCCGTGCCGCCACCCTTGAAGAATGTATGGAAATACTGAAATCAACGTACATATTAAGCTGTATAAATCGAGGCAGCACCCGAAACGCGATGGTGCCTTACTGGTGGAACCAGGAAATCGAAGAAAAAAGACGGGAATGCATTAGTGCTAGAAGAAACCTAACGCGTCATAACGCACGTCCTCTCCAGAACAACGTTCATTATCAAGACCTAGTCCAAGAGTATAAATCAAAGAAAAGAGAACTGAAAAAACTAATAAGCAGATCCAAAACACAACACTGGAGGGATCTCTGCGAGGCACTGGATAACAAATGCCATTAACATAGCAACGTGGAGCATCATCATCCAAAAGCTAAAAGACCTGAACATCTCAAACTATCTTATTAATACAATTGAAAGTTACTTTCAAAATCGGACACTGAAGATTGCAGGGACTGAAAGACAGATGACGTGCGGTGTTCCGCAAGGCTCGATATTGGGACCTACACTATGGAATATTCTCTACGATGGAATTCTCAGACAGGACCTAGGAGATAAAGTCAGATTAATATGCTTTGCTGATGACCTGGCCGTACTGGTAAAAGCAGAAGATGCGAATTTCCTGTCCCTCAGAGCGAATGAGGCATTGTGGAGGATAAATAGGTGGCTGATGCATCACCAACTTGATCTTGCTCCAGAAAAAACCGAGGCAGTAATCCTAAAGGGTGGTAGACACAGAGGGAACATCACCTTTGAAATAAACGGTATAACAATAGCCCCTAGCCAGTCGGTGAAATATTTGGGGATAATACTGAGCAGTAATGGGACCTTTACGCAACATTTTAACGCAGTTATAACAAAAGCGGAACAAAGAACTACATCCCTCGCCCAGCTCATGCCTAACCTAGGAGGACCAAGAGAGTGCAAAAGACGAGTGTTGAGTGGGGTGGTTCACTCGATCCTTTTGTACGGCGCACCAGTGTGGTATGCGGCGATGAATACTGCCAAACACAGAGACAAACTGACCAGAGCCCAAAGGAAAATACTGCTGAGGGTTGCAAGCAGTTATCGCACAGCTTCCACCAAGGCCCTACAAGTCATAACTGGTATCATTCCAGTGGATCCGCAAGCTGTCGAAAGAAGAAATGTTTACGAAACCGAAGGCGACAAGATAGAAATCAAGAAGAGGGAAAGACAAAAAACACTTGATGTGTGGCAGGAAAGATGGGATAACGAGTATGCAAGGGCCCAGTGGACCAAACGACTAATTCCCAGGATACAACCATGGCTGGAGTGCAAACACAGGAACACCGATTACTTCATGACGCAAGCCTTAACGGGACACGGGTCATTTCATACTTACCTACAATCCATTGGAGTAGCAGCTAACGATGCGTGCATCTACTGTCAAGAGAGGGATACACCGGATCACACAATTTTTTACTGTGGAGGGTGTGATATCTTCTAGACCTACCTGACCCTAGGACACCAACTAAACCCCGAAAGCCTGACAGCACATCTTATCGAGAACGAAAACAAATGGCATATCATACAAACATTAATACGACGAATCATGAGACAGAAAGAAAAGGACCGTAACGAGAGACAGAATATGCAAAGATCGATACCACTCTGCATTCGTGAAGAGATGTTGTAAAACGGTTCCAGAATGCAGGGGAGTACAAACAGGGGAATTTTTTTAGTGGGTAGGCGTATCCCTCGAGGGAACGAATCTCACACGCACGGTTGCCTAAGATCGTTACAAAAGCCGTATGTCTTTAGAAGATTTTATTACCCCCGTTATAAAAAAAACTACTACCACTACTACTACTACTACTACTACTACTACTACTACTACTACTACTACTACTATGGGAGGAGTGACCAGGGTTCCCTGGAGCCCTGGTTAGAGGCGGCTATAAGCAGGGTGAGGGGGTATAAATCGCCCCAAAATCCTTTGCAAAAACCGTCTCCGTGGACCAACTCGTCTGTTCTTCGTCCTCACACCTTTTCTTTCAGCTGCTGAGTGAGGTCCTTTAATCTTTCTATCGGCCTCTCTTGGCCCACTCTTGTTCTCTTCCGACCCCGATGCTATTAGGAAACGAGGGCTAGGGGCTTTCACGTTTCATTGTCATTTACACACACGCACGCTTGCCCTATTACACGAACACCCTGCGCACACACACACACACACACACACACACACACATAATGGATTGGAAACAGCTTATGACGACCTTGCTACGAATAAGAATGGAGGGCAGCCCCCCAACTCACAAAAAGAGAAAATGGGGGAAAAAAAAAAAAAAACCCCCCGGGGGGGTGGGCCCGTGGGCCCAAAACCCCCCCCCCCCCAAGCTAAGCTTGGGCTGCTCCACGGATTCTGGGGGGAGCATTGAATCGTTTGATTTCAACCCTTTCCAGAGAAGGGACTCCATAGCCAGATCTCCCACTAGATCTGCTAAAGGCACAGAAAGCAAAGAAGAGGAAATGAAAGGTCTTTGTCGGTCCTAATCAGGACGGAGGATACAAGGTAACAAAAATAGACAGAACAAATGAATTAAATGCACTTAAAAGAAGAGATTCGATCGAGATAACTTCACCACCATTACGGAGGGCGAATTCACTGAACCTAGGAAGTACCAGTAGAGACCCAAAACGAAAACGTGAGGATACGCCAGAGGACACAAAAGAAGAATTTGAAATATTTATGAAGAAAATGGAAACGGAACGTAAGAGACTAAAAGACCTTATCAAAAAAGTGGCAGAACAAACGCAACAACTAAAAGTGCTGATTACGACTATCCCGAACACAAAAAAGGAAATAAAAAATGCTGTCCACAAGGTGGAGGGTTACACTCAAAGAATGGCGGAGAACACTGGCTTCATAGACCAACTAATGCCCCCTCAAGCAAAATGGCCATCCCCAAGAAAAGTATGTGCGAAATGAGCACGCAAACGGTCAGCAATTAACAGCTAGAGAAAGAAATGCGAGTAATGCGTATTGAAAAGGCAATGGACCTAGAAATTGAAGACTGCCAACTGCAAGAGTTATTGGAAGTACAATGACCAGAAGATGTCTTCAAAAAATGTCAATTTCAAAGAAAAGTAATCACCGGAGAGGAGGAAAACCTCTTATTTATTATGCAGACAGGAGAAATTAATAACAATATACTTCTGCGGAAGCTCAAAGAGAGAAACCCTCAGCTGAAGAGATACGTAGAGGAAAATAAACTAAAAACTGGTAGTATGGTCGGGGGTGCCTCTGCGAGCGGTATCTTCGGTGAGGAAGCGAGCGGAAATGCATTAGAGCTGGTTACATTTGTCACATTAACAGAAGGACTACACACAGCGGAAGATAGACTTAAAATGAAAGAAAACCTGTTTGAAATACATCAAATGACCGACAGAAAACCGGTAAGCCAGGTATGGTGTATTATGGACCAAAACATAGACCACGGAGTTACACGAAATATCCTTGAGTATATAGGAAGAAAAATAAATATTACATTCAAAGTAGTTATGGGCAAAAATAGAACCCACACAATAGGCGGAGAAGAAGAAATGAACTGGGAGCTAATAAAAAATAAACGGAAAAATAACGAGGAAACCATACTAATAAAACCAACGGGTAATGCCTCCTTCGCGGATATACTCAAGGATATGAAAAAGGATATAGACACTGAAGGCATCACGATAGAAAGGCTCACCAAAACGAATAGTGGGAATCTGCAACTGAAAATCAAAGGAAAGGATGAGAAAGATAGGAAGACATTCACGACAGCACTGAACACAGCACTGTGCAAGGTTGAGCAGGTGGACGTAAAGACGAAGGGACAAACCTTCATGCTTTTATACATCGACGAGACGATAAAGGAAGAAGACATAAGACAGGTTCTGAAAAGAGAACTAAATAACGAAGACGGCTTTGTGGTGGAGTCCCAGATTAAACTGGCTAATAAACCCAATTACAAAGGGTACAAATATGCATTTGTAACAATGCAGTCGGACGCGGCCGAATACATAACAAGGAAGAAAAGAATCGGTAGTGGATGAAACCGATGGAAGACAAGAGTGCTAGATCCACTGGAAAGATGTCGCAAGTGCTATAAAATCGGACACAGGGGGGACCAGTGCAAATATAAGGAAGACGACAGGAATAACTGCCACAAGTGTGGGAAGGTCGGACACAAAAAGAGAGAATGCCCTAACGAAGAGCAGTGTTACCTGTGTAGCACAACTGGCCACATGGCGGAATCAATGAGATGCCCAGAATATAGAAAGCTAATTAAAACACATAATGAGGAGAAGAGGGCTAGATTAAATAGCGTCTTCTAGAAATCATCACCAATATGAAGATACTACAAGTCAACATAGATAGGGGACGAGAGGCGATGGACCTACTATATAAAACGATAGAAGATAAGAAAGTAGATATCATAATTTTATCAGTGCCAAATAGGAAAAAGGTCACAAGGGGTCACTGGTATACAGAGGGAAACCTAGACGCAGCCATCACAGTGGTAAACAAGCAGATTAAGGTACTGGATATGGGTAACGGACCAGGTTTTGTATGGGTAGAGTTAGACAAGGTGATTATATACAGCTGTTATATTTCCCCAAATGTTGATCTGCAAACCTACACGGACTTCTTAAACTGTCTTAGAAGAGACATGAAAAAAACAGCAGAAAGACATCCTTGTAGGAGGAGACTTTAATGCAGAGGATAGAAAAGGGGAGTTGGTATCAGAATGGTTGGCAGAGGAGAACCTATCCATTCACAACCAGGGAAATACCCCAACTTTCGTAAGAAATCAATACGGATCCATTATAGACATCACATTTAGTACCGAAAAACTTGGCAGATCTCTGGAAAACTGGGAAGTGCTAGAAGAGGAAAATCTTAGCTTACATACGAATATCACCTACGATATAAAAGAAAATTTCAGATGTCAAGTACAATCAAATATACAGCTGCAGTGTACCTCCCCCAGGACTCGGCTACACTGCCTCCCACGAGGGAAATGGAGGACCTGATAGCACACTGCCAGAACCAGAAATGGGAGGTCATTTTGGGCTGTGACGCTAACGCACACCATGTGACCTGGGGCAACGAAGACAACAATGCTAGAGGTAAATCACTTTATGATTACATTACAGGTAGCAACCTCAACATTCTCAATAGAGGTACTGCACCAACCTTTATTAACTCCAGGAGTCAAACCATAATTGATATAACACTTGCCTCGGCGGGCATATCTCAATTAGTCATAAACTGGCATGTCTCTGACAAGGTCACCATGTCAGATCATCGCTGGTTAACATTTGAGCTTAGCTCAATAAAGGCGCCCAGGAAGCTTTTTAGGGATCCCCGAAGGACGGATCGAGCTCAATTCCTCGTCCGGCTTCGGGAGAACCTACGGGAAGTGGAGGGGAATACGCCTAAAGACAATGACGGCCTGGAAAGTCGCATGCTAGGCCTACAGACCGCCATAACTAAAGCCTTTGAAAAATCTTGCCCTCTTGAGGCATCACAACAACAGCCAGGGGAAGCCACAAAATGGTGGAACAAAGAGCTGGGAGAACTCAAGAGGACAGCGAGAAAATCTTTCAACAGAGCAAAAAGAACTAGAACTCAAGCCGACTGGGAGCAATACAGCACCAATCTGCGGGAGTTTAAAAAACTAGTAAGGAAAAAACAGAGGGAGGCCTGGAGGGTCTACTGTGAGGAGATCGAAGATCACTCGCAGACTGCACGGCTCTACAAGGTCCTCGCAAAAGACAAAGATCGCGACCTAGGTCTACTAACAAGGGAGGACGGCACTAAGACCGCTAACCTACAAGAGAGTCTTGAACTGCTTATGCAGACCCATTTCCCTGGTTCGTCGGTAACAGACGACAGGAACTGGCCAGACGAGACAAACCTTCAACCTACTGATCTGGACTGGCAAAGTGCCAACCAAATAGTTAGTGAAGACAAAATACGATGGGCAGTACTAAGCTTCTCACCCTTCAAATCGCCAGGTACTGACGGCATCCGTCCAGCTCTACTACAGTGGGGCTTGGACGAGTTACTGCCGCACTTGGTAAAGGTGTTCTGGGCATGCCTAGCGCTGCGCTACATCCCGAAGGCATGGAGAGAAGTAAGAGTGGTGTTCATACCAAAAGCAGGTAGGATGGATTACACTGTCCCTAAAGCCTATCGACCAATCAGCCTAACATCCTTTGTGCTAAAAACTCTGGAGAGGCTGTGTGAGCGATATTTGAGGGACTGCGTACTGGTCAACCGACCGCTGCATCCCAACCAACATGCGTACACTACGGGAAGATCGACCGACACGGCCTTGCATTCAGCAGTGAGCCGGATAGAGAGATCGCTGGACAATAATGAGTCCACCTTAGGTGTATTTATTGATATTGAAGGTGCGTTTGATAAAACCACCTTTGGAAAAATCAATGCTGCCTTAACAAACAGGGGCGTCCCTCCTGCTGTCAGTGGCTGGATTTTCAACATGCTCTCGAAGAGACGCGTGCAAATAAAGGTGGAAGATACTATAGTGAGAGGCATCGTTGCCAGAGGCTGCCCGCAGGGAGGCGTTCTGTCGCCACTGCTATGGAACCTTGTTCTCGACAGCCTCTTGCATCGCCTCAACTCAGATGGATTCTACACCAATGCATATGCAGACGATCTTACGATACTGCTCAACGGAAAGTTTGAAGGAGTTCTGTGCAATCGAATGCAGAGTGCCCTTCGCTTAGTCGAAAAGTGGTGCATGGAGCACTCCCTGTCTGTAAACCCCAGGAAGACGGAGATGGTGCTCTTCACCAGAAAAAGGAGGATGGAGCCACTGCGACCTCCGACCCTCCTAAACACACAACTAAATTTTGCATCTGAGGTAAAATACCTTGGGGTCACCTTCGATGCTAAATTAACCTGGAATCTTCACTTAGAACGAAGACTAAAGAAGGCATACATCTCTTATGAACAGTGCCGCAGGACCGTGGGTAAAACCTGGGGGATGAAACCCAGGGTCGTAATGTGGATCTATACTGCCATCATAAGACCTATGATTGCCTATGGAGCCGTAGTTTGGTGGCCCAAGAGTCAACAAAAAACGGCAATGCTTAAGCTCAGTCAGGTACAGAGAACTGCCTGCCTAACTGTAACGGGAGCTATGAGAACAACCCCAACCAGAGCCATGGAAGTAATGTTGTGCCTGCCTCCCCTAGATATTTACCTGAGGGAGGTGGCTCTGACTGCATTGCTAAGGCTCAAAGTCGTTGGTGTGCAACCTAGCATAGAATGTGGAGAGACTAGACGCCACCTGTGGGAAGGGGCAGTCGTAAGACTGCCACTACTGCAGGTAAGTGCAGATAGCATACCTCCCAAGTTTGTCTTCGACAAACTATATGATGTACAAATAAAACCATTTGAGCCTATAACCGAAGGTGCGGTTAACATTTTCGTGGATGGCTCAAAAACCAAGGAAGGAGCAGGCTGTGGAATTTACTCCCGAAGCTTGCGAATTGAACTTAAATGGCCTATGGAGGGACACGCAAGCATAGTTCAGTCTGAACTTGCTGCAATATCCATAGCCGCAAAAGAGATTGTTCGCAGGAATACTGAGAACAAGACTATTAAAATCTACACTGATAGTAGACAAGCACTACTGGCCTTGAGAAGTTGTAAACTTACAGCCAGGTCAGTACTAGAATGCCATAATTCACTGGAGGATGCTGCCCGCAAAAACAGAATTTCTGTGTGCTGGGTTAAAGGACATGCACAGTGCGAAGGTAACAAATCAGCGGACAAATTGGCTAGAAAGGCAGCTGGTTCAAACTTTATCGGAGCCGGCCCTTCAAACCTACCTGTCGCGACGACGATACATATGATAAAAAAGATCACCCATGAAGACTTTAGGGCAAGATGGGACGAAACAACTAACTGTCGACTGGCCAGGGAGTTTTTAAGCTATCCTAATGAGTCTGCAGCAAAAGCATACCTGGATATGTCAAGGAAGACCCTACGACTCGTGGTGGGGATTCTGACTGGACACTGCCAGCTAAGGAAACATCTCCACACAATGAGATTATGCGAGACACCTATATGCAGAGGCTGTGAACAGGAGGACGAAACAGTAGAGCATCTGCTCTGCGATTGCGACGCTGTTTCGGAACTAAGGGAATCCATTTTGGGAGAACGATGGCCAACCATGGCTTTTCTTAGAACAGCCTCCTCGGGCAACATCGCCACCTTTTTTACAACACTAGGCTGGACGATGGCCTAGATGGATTGGTTGACCTGGAGAGGACGCACAGGGGGTCCAATGGGGCCTAAGTGCCGCGGCCTTTTCAAGGCCACCCTCTCACCATTTCCAGAGATTCCAGACAATCAAATATACGCAAAGGATGGAGGATTAAAAAGGAAAATATGGGGGAATCAAACAAGAGACCGGTGTACTGGTGGACCGACGAGGTAGCCACAAAAAGAAAGGAATGTAACCTCCGAAGAAGAGCCATGGTTCGGGCTAACAAAGCTAATAATAATACTCAAAAAATCTTATGCTCAGAGGCATATAAAGAGAGTCGAAGAGAACTGAAAAGGACAATCCTAAAGGCCAAGACTGCATCCTGGAAACAGGTGATTGAACAAGTGGAGGAAGACGTCTGGGGTAAAGGGTACCAAATCGTCACCAACAAGCTGAAATCCAAACCGCCATCACACCTGACGGACGAGAAACAGATGCAAATAGCTAAAAAATTATTCCCAGTAAACAATGTGACTAAGTAGAACAGATTAAATGCAGAAAATGCAGATATTCCCCTATTTTCTCTCGAAGAGCTCATTAATGCGAACACGCGTATTAAGGTTAAAAAGGCAAATGGGCCGGATGGACTTCCACCAGAAGTGATTAAGGCAGTAGTCAATGAGTACCCACAAAGAATACTAGATTTATTAAACAGGTTTTTGGTAACTGGAGTATTCCCCGAGGAGTGGAAGCAGGCCAGACTGGTACTCATTGAAAAAGAAAGCAAAAATTCGAACGAGAAGGCCTACAGACCGATATGCGTGCTAAATGTCATGGGCAAACTATTTGAGCAAATGATAACAGAAAGACTCAAACAAGAGATAGAAAGAACTGGCAGCTTGGCCCCTGAGCAATACGGTTTCCGAGAGGGACGCTCAACGATCCATGCGCTTAAAAGGGTGCAAAAAATAGCGGATGAAACGAATGAAAGGGTAGGACGGAAAAGATGCGCGCTAATAACGCTCGACGTAAAAAATGCTTTCAACACCGCCCCGTGGGAAGGCATTCTAAAGGAACTACGGCGAAGAAAGGTCGTGCCATATTTATATAACCTTATCAGTAGCCATTTGGAAGATCGAATCCTGCATGTTGGAAGTGGAAAACAGATGAGAATGACATGTGGTGTTCCCCAGGGTTCCGTGATAGGGCCAACATTATGGAATCTGTATTATGATGGAGTATTCAAGATTCCCGTGCAATACGGAGTCAAACTTATTGGGTATGCTGACGACTTGGCCATCCTGGTGGTGGGAAAAACAGCAGAATTGCTGCAAGGAATAGCAAATAAAGTGATAGTAGACGTACTTAAATGGATGGACCAACAAAAATTACGCATAACAGCACAGAAAACGGAAGTAGTCCTACTGGCAGCAGGCAGAAAAATAAAAAGCATTACTGTGCATGTAGATAATACAGAAATCATGAGCCAGGAGAGTATAAAGTACCTAGGGATCTACTTAGATAGAAACATGTACATGGGCCACCATATAAGAAAAACAGCGGAAAAGGCTTGTAAGGCAATCGCTAATCACGGCCGCATCATGCCGAACCTAGGAGGTCCCAAGGAAGGTACAAAACGAATTCTGTACGCCGGCGCCGTGGCAAACTCTATAGTACTCTATGGAGCAGTAATATGGCAAAGAGCCGTGAAAAAACGGAACTACAGGAATATACTAACTGGAGTACAGAGGAAAACTGCCATTAGGATTGCTAGCGCATTCAGGACCACGTCCACAATGGCACTGCTAGTCATAGCGAAAATCCCTCCTATTGACTTGCTCGTTGAGGAAAAGGTAATGCTTAACCAAGGACAGGACAGCAAAGCAACCAATAGCACAATAATGGATCAATGGCAACGAAGATGGGAAGAAGACGATGGAAAAGCAAACTGGACCAGAAGACTCGTACCTGACATTAGACCATGGGTAAACAGGAAACACGGACATCTACCTCACGCAGTTCCTAACGGGACATGGTTGTTTCAACGCATACTTTCATCGTTTTAATATAAAAGAAAATAATAATTGTATTTATTGTAACCTCACGGACACAACAGAGCATACCTTCTTCGAATGCGTAAGGTGGGTTGAGGAGAGAAGAGAAGCAGAATGAGTACTGGGTCGGATAACACCTGAAAATATTGTGCATAAAATGTTAGAAAGCGAACTTACCTGGGGAGCAGTAGATACAATGGTCGTAAAAGTGCTGAATACAAAACGTCGGGAAATGGAAGCCTGACAAAAACGAATTAAAAAAAAAAAAAAGAGAAAACGAAAGGTAGAAGTAGTAGAACTGAAAAAAAAACTTGTAACATCAATCAAGTGTCGACCCCACTGAAGTAATGCCTGACGGTAGTCCCAGGGGGATACTTCGATAATGGCGGGGGGGTTTAGTACGTAGGCTGACCTCTAGAGAGGTTAGAATCGTGCATGCTCAGCAGACCATCAGGGCCGGCATCTTTGGAAGATTCCTCATCGCCTTAAAAAAAAACCACTACTATATATATAACCTAATCAGTAGCTATTTAGAAGATCGAATCCTGCATGTTGGAAGTGGAAAACAAATGAGAATGACTACTACTTTCCGGGCTGGTCACCTTCCAACGGGAGAGCAGAAAGAGAGGTTTTGGTGGGTAGGCACGAGCAAGAGCTCCTGAGTCTCACACTACCACGCGTGAAATAGTCGCGTGGTGAGCATGAGCGTTCCTCTCAAGAAAAAAAACTACTACTACTATTACTACTACTACTACTACTATATCTCATCATCGACCCCGATCGGGTGCAAGCCTCGGTGGTCGGTGCCGGTCCCAAGGATTCTGGGGGGACCAATGGCACGTTATGGGAAAGGAAGACGACAATGTTTTCGGTGAAAATATAAACCCATTTAAAAGAAGAGACTCAATTATCCGAACACCACCAGCCAGTAGGTCGTCGTCGACTACAAATCACCAATTAAATGGAAACGAACTAAGCAGAGATACCAAAAAGAAATGGATGGGAACACCAGAAGAAACAGCTGAGAATATTTCCAACCTCCAACAATTCATTTAGAGAATGAAGAAAGAGTATCAGGCATGCAAGTATGTAATAATGAAAGGAAACGAATAATCGAAGAATCTTCAAGATGCGATAGTCATAATAGATATACTGGTGGCGTGTTATTCTTTGTTAGGAATGATGTAAAAATAATTGGAAAAAATAGTTTTACCATATGCAAGAATTACTGGTTGTTGCAGGTTACTGTATGTATACGTAATAAGTATTATATGTTTGTGGGTATATACCATTCCCCAAATAGTAGCAACGCAGACTTCTTGGGTAGTTTGGAGAACTGGTGTCTTGATCATATGGATTTTATTTGTCCCACTTTAATTCTAGGAGATTTTAATATCAATTGGCAAGTAGATGAGACTTACAAAAAAAGACTAGATAAATTTATGATCGATTTGGGATTACAGCAAATTGTGAACGAAGTCACTAGGCCGAATGACTCTGGTGGAACTATTATAGACTTGGTATTTTGCAGTATTGCAGAAATTAATAGTCAAGTTATGCAATCGCCAAAAATTACTGATCATTACATAGTCAAAGTTAGTTTATTCAATGAGAACAAAAGTAGTAGTAATATAGGGGGGAATAAGATTATAACCAGAGGTAAAATAAATTTTACCGAGCTAAATCAAAAATTGTCTTGTAACCAATGGAATTATATACAGGGCAGTGTGGATGAAAAGTATGAGGTATTTTATACAACTATTATAAAGATATTAAACGAAGTAGCTCCTTGCAGGGAAATAGTAATTAAGGAAAGATACAAAGAGTGGTGGAACGACAGGGTAGATAAGGCAGCTAAGCGCAGAGACAACAGCTATAAGCAATATAAAAAGAACAAATCCATTGAAAATAAGTTAGCATATAAGGATAACAGGAATAAGGCAGTCAAGATAATGCGAGAGGAAAAGAGGGGTAACTTTGTGAATAAAATAGACGGGTGCAAAAATAATTCCAAGAAAATGTGGGAAACGCTTAAACCACTAATATCCGGAAGAAAGAAGAATAAAATTGAGGAAATTGAAATAGACGACGAATTTATTACTGATCCTAAATTGTTATGCGAAAATCTTAACTCATTTTATATTAGCACCATTGATAAATTTGTTTCGGAAATTGACACAAATAAAAATAATAAAATTTATTGTATTCAGCAGATAACGTCCCCATCGAACTCTTTAACACAATTTAGATTAATAACTGAAGGGGAGTTAAGAAAAATCGTTTTTGCATTACCTAATAAAGGCAGCCCCGACCAAATTACTTCAAGTTTTTTAAAAAATATATATGAAAACGTAAAAAATCCACTTTTAAATTTAATTATCTACTCGCTTGACACAGGAACCATACCATCAGCTTTGAAAATATCAACAGTAATACCAGTACCCAAAATTCGTGATTTTAAAACAGCAAGTGACCTAAGACCAATAAATTTGCTAGTAACAGTCGAAAAAATTATTGAAAAAGTTATTTATGAACAAGTTTCAGACTACCTATTAAGCAATGATGTTCTGTATTTAAATCAGTCTGGCTTCAGAAAAAATCATAGTTGTGAAAGTGCTGTATAAAATGTTTTGCATGACTGGATACATAAGAAAGATAATAATGTGATGATTGGATCAGTTTTCTTAGATCTACAGCGCGCTTTTGAAACTATTGACAGAAAGTTATTGCTGGATAAACTGCGAAAATATGGCATTACAGGTTTGGCATTAGATTGGCTCACGAATTACTTACACAACAGAAAACAGGTGACACACATTAACAAAACTACTTCGACGGAAGTAGTGAATGATAAAGGAATACCACAAGGAAGTACTTTGGGTCCGCTATTATTCTTAATTTATATCAACGACATTGTAAAATGTATTTCCAGCTGTGAAATTCACCTTTTTGCGGACGATGCATTGATATACTTCTGTTCCAAAAATCTAAAAGTCCTAGTTGATAATATTAACAACGATCTACAAAATTTACTGTTTTGGTGCAACGGTAACCTACTTAAAGTTAATCCGACTAAATCAAAATTTATGTTAATTAGTAGTGCTCAAAACTTCAATGCTTTTAAACTAGGCCATAATATTAATATTGGAGGTGAAGATATAGAAGTTGTAGACAAAATAAAATATTTGGGCATTATAATTGACAGACACCTAAATTTCAAGGAGCATGTGTCATGTATCGCCGACAAAATTTCTAGAAATACCAATTTTTTGTCAAGAGTGGCGCCCTTTTTAACACAATGGTCTCGAACTGTTGTGTATAATACTATCGTTCTACTACATTTAACCTTCGCATCATCAATATTATTCATCTAAAATAAAAACGAAACACAAAGGTTGCAAAAATTGCAAAATAGAGCTATGCGCATAATACTAAGAGCTCCTAAAGATACATCAATCAGACGAATGTTAGATACACTAAATTGGCTATCTGTGGAGCATTATCTCGAGTTTCAAACCATGGTATTTATTCACAAAATTAAGATTTCCTTAGCACCGGCATATTTGACTTCTAAACTCCTTTTTAACAATAACGTCCATAACCATAATACACGGTATCAAAACGACATACATGTTTCAACAAAAAATAAAAAAAGTTCGGAGAAATCCTTATTCCATAAAGGTATGGTTGTGTATAATACACTTCCTGAATCATTGAAGACCTGCGTTGCTATTGTTTCATTTAAGAGTCAGTTAAAAAAAATGTTGTTCGACAGATGCCGTAATTAGGAGGTGTATATGTATGTGACATAGAATTGTTTTATATTTTGAATTGTTTTGTATTTTAAATCATTGTTATCTTAAACGTGTTTTTCATTATTGTATTTTATAGAAAATATCCAAGTTCTTGTGCAATTATTGCGGTGTATATAATGTTATGTATCCTGTAATTTTTGTAAATTAGCTGTTTTGCTAAATAAAGATATATTATTATTATTATTAGTAGAAGTCCCTAACACGAAAAAAGAAATTAAAAACTCAGCTGCTAAACTCGAAAGGATCTGCAAGAAAATAGAAGAATCAATGAAATTTTCGGACGAAATGTTTGAAATGTTCCAAACATTAAACAGAACGCAATTCGAAAGTGAAAAAAATAAAGACAGGGCTGAGGCCGGCACTCAAACAGTAAGCAGGCAACAGGAAGGAAAGGAAAGGATAGTTAGTGAAATAGAACACAAGCTAACTCTCAACCATGAAGAACAGGCCCTAAATGACCTTATAGAAATGAAATGGCCCGAAGAAGTATTTAAGATGTGCCAAATCAGATCTGAAAATGTACCAAAAGGAGATCAAATCCTAATATTAGAGAAAGGACACGGAATGGGCGACAGGCTCATGAAAAACTGTGCAGAGAGGAACCCGCAATTAGCACAGCTAACAGAGAATGGACATCTAGGAAGGGAAAAATGATTTGCGGAAAGACGGCCTGCACAATTCTAGATGATGGAGATACCCTAGAAAACACTGAAAGTTCTATTTACGTTCTCATGACAGAAAATGGAGGAGAGACACTGAGAGACAAAATCGACCTTAAAACTAACCTGTCGAAAATTATCAATGACTGTGCCTAGTGGATAAAAACATAAATGAAGGAAGAATACGGAAAATTGCAGAATATGTATGCAGGAAGGAGAGCACTCAGATGCAAATACAAACGAATAGACTCAGAAACCAAAGCCAGTTTGCGGAAAATGACGCTCTAAGAATCACCAACAGAAGAAAAAACGCTAACGAGGAAACAATAATAATAAAACCTGCAGAAGGGGTATCTTACGAAGATATAATAAGAAACATGAAAAAGGAAGTAGACACAAAAGGAATAACTATAGAAAAACTAGACAAAACAAAAAATGGGGACATACAAGTTATTGTCAAAGGGAACGAAGAAAAATCCAGACAAAACTTTAGAGAACTTCTTAAAACAAAAATAGAAAAAAGCACAGGTTGGAAAAAGGCAAAAAAATCAAACTATTATGATCATGGACATTGATGAAACAACTCAGACAGAAGAGGTCAGAGCGGTCATAGAAAATGAAATAGGTGAGCAGAGCCAAGCTGATACTCAAATAAAACTAAGTGATGCCGCAAATAATAGAGGATTAAAACATGCCTTCCTAACTATTGATGAAGATAAAGCCAAGCTACTCATCTCTAGAAAGAAGATAGGGAACGGGTGGAACCGATGGGGGGTCAGGGAAATGGAGAACCTACCTAAATGTTACAAATGCCACAGAGTGGGGCACATTGCGAATAAATGCAATAAGAAAGAAAGGGAAGAATTATGCTACAAGTGTGGAGATCAAGGTCACCTCAAAAAAGACTGCACAAAAGAATAAAAGTGCTACCTCTGCAATGCTGTTGGCCACAAAGCTGAAACAACAAGATGCCCTGAGTACAGAAGACTGCTACAAGAACAGAGGAAGGAGAAGAAGGAGAAGTCGCAAACCTATTTATGAAAGTTATACAAGGCAATATAGACAGGAGAAGAGCGGCAATGGACCTAATGTACAAAACGGCCGAAGACGAAAACTCAGATGTAATGATTATAGCTGAACCAAATAAAAAGAAAGCCATCAAAGAAAAATTGCTAATGGATAACAGAATGGATGTGGCTATGGTAATAAGGAATCTGCAACTAAAAATAAGGGGAACAGGGTCAGGAAACGGATATGTATGGATCGAACTAGAAGATGTTGTGATCTATGGCTGTTACATCTCCCCAAATGTGGACCTAGAAATTTATAATGAATACTTAGCAGCGCTACAAGCAGATATGAACAGGCAAATCAAAGGATTAATTGTTGGAGGCGACATCAACTCGAAATCATACATGTGGGGATCCGATGTAGAAGATAACAGAGGCCGAATACTATCGGAATGTTTAGCTGAGGAAAACTTAATAACTTTCAATCAAGGTGGGACTCCGACGTTTATAAGGGTAGACTTCAAATCATATATAGACTTAACCTTCGGCACTAAAAACACCGCTAAACGTATGAACAACTGGAAGGTTCTAGAAGCTGTGACACTGAGTTTCCACCAACATATCGTGTACGAAATAAGAGAAAAAGGGACAAGACAACTGAATACCGGTAAGGGAAACGGAGGCTGGATCATTAAAAAAGAGAAAATCTGTGAACTCGTAAAGGAAGTTGGAATGAAGATGGAGCAAGGCCATAACAGAATAATAGATCCAAAAACTCTGGGCGAAGTCATCACAGAAGCCTGCGATAAAGTACTGAAGAAAAGAAAAGGACTTAGACACAAAAAACCGGTGCATTGGTGGACGGAGGACATCGCAGAGAAAAGAAGAGCGTGCATGAAAGCAAAAAGAACAGCGACAAGGGAAAACAAAAAATGACCCGGTACGCAACGCAGAAGCAAAAGATATTTATAGAGAAAGCCGCTTAAGCCTAAAAAGGCCATTGCCAAGGCCCAATCTGACGCTTGGAAAAAAGTCATAGAGGAGGTAGAACACGATACATGGGGAAAAGAATACAAAATTGTCATGGATAAGCTGATAAGAGTCCCAGCAACTGACCTGAGTGACGAAAAACAAATGAGCGTGGCAGAAACTCTATTCCCTAAACATATGGTAATTCTGTCCCACTCGCTTGAGTGGGACAGAATTCAAACCAGCACACCGAAAATACCTCTCTTCACCATACAAGAGCTTCTTATAGCTACAGATAAAATAAAGGAAAAAAAGGCACCAGGGCCAGACAAGATACCCCCGGAAATTATAAAGACGGTAATTAGAGGACACCCGGAGAACGTCCTTAAAATCCTAAATAGTCTGCTGATAAAAGGAAGCTTCCCCAAAGAATGGAAAACCGCAGAACTCGTACTTATTGAGGAAATCAAACAAGGATAGGCAGATAAATCCTGCAGGCCCATTTGCCTCTTAAATGTTCTGGGTAAAGTACTTGAACAGTTAATTATCGGAAGACTGAAAATCGAAATTGAACGAACTGGTGACCTAGCCGAAAAACAATATGGATTTAGGGACAAGAGATCTACTACCCACGCGCTACAAAGGGTCCAGGAAATCGCGGACGAAGCTAATGAAAGGGCTGGGAGGAAAAGATGCTTGCTCGTAACAGTAGACGTTCGCAATGCCTTCAACTCAGCTCCATGGAGTGGAATTTTAGAAGAAATAAAAAGAAGACGAATAGCTCCTTACATATATAATATGATAGCAAGCTACCTAGAAGAAAGATGTCTCTTCATAGGAACTGCTAGAAGAATGAAGATGACTTGTGGAGTGCCCCAAGGGTCCGTACTGGGTCCAACGCTCTGGAACCTCTACTACGATGGTGTCCTTAGGACCCCCGTTCTTCGAGGCGTTAGCCTGATAGGATACAGGGATGATCTAGCCATTGCAGTTAGAGGAAAAGATGAGGAAGAGCTGAAGAATAAGTCAAATGCGGCAGTAAGATGCATCACAGAGTGGCTGAGAATCAAGAAATTGAGCCTAGCCCCGCAGAAAACTGAAGTAGTGATCCTCGCAGGATGTCGGACAGTGAAAGAAGTTACAGTTCAAGCCGAAGACATGAGAATCAGAAGCCAGGAGTGTATAAAATACCTAGGGGTCACACTAGACCGAAACTGAGAATGGGTCAACATGTAAGGAAGGTTGCACCAAAAGCGGAGAAAGCTATAGGAAACCTAAGCAGAATACTGCCAAACATCAGAGGCCCCCGAGAGGGAATAAGAAGGGTACTTCTCGCGGTAGCCCAATCAATAATCATGTATGGGGCAGTGATATGGCAACGAGCCATGAAAAAGAAGACCTATAAGGATATACTTCTGAGCGTACAAAGGAAAGCTGCAATAAGGATCGTCTGCGCCTATAGAACCACATCAACTGCAGCACTGCTAGTCATCGCTGAAACGCCACCAATCCACCTGGCGGTAGAAGAATGATGTGCCGTACAGAAAGGGGTGAATAAAAAATTAGCAAGGGAGATTACGCTAGAAAAATGGCAGCAGGAGTGGCAAGAAGAGGCTTACAAAGGCCAATGGACAAAAAGACTGATACCAGACCTAAAGAAATGGGTGGAAAGAAAGCACGGAGAAGTGAACTACTATATCACACAGCTGCTGTCCGGGCATGGTTGCTTACAGGCATACAGACACAGATTTCGGCATACAGGAAACGACCAATGTTTATATTGCACAGAAGTAGACACAGTAGAGCACACGTTCTTTGTGTGCGTTAGGTGGGAAACACAAAGAAACACCCTAGAAAACAACGTTGGAAGAATTACCCCAGAAAACCTTGTAGGGAAAATGCTTGAGAACGGTGAGAACTGGAGGGCTGTGAGCAACTACGCCAAACTGATAGTTGACAGAAAAGAAAATGAAGTCGGAAAGGCAGAAAGAAGGGTCAATGATTTATAACTAACTCTTTTTTTTTCCTCCTCCCGAAGTAAAGCCCATAGCAGTTCCAGGAGGATGAGGTACTTCGATAATGGTAGAGGGGTTTAGTACGTAGGCTGACCTCTAGAAAGGTTAGAATCGTGCATGCTCGGCAGACCATCAGGGCCGGCATCTTTGGAAGATTCCTCACCGCCTTAAAAAAAACTACTACTATATATATAACCTAATCAGTAGCTATTTAGAAGATCGAATCCTGCATGTTGGAAGTGGAAAACAAATGAGAATGACATGTGGTGTTCCCCAAGGTTCCGTGATAGGGCCAACATTTTGGAATCTGTATTATGATGACATATTCAAGATCCCCGTGCCATACGGAGTCTAACTTATCGGGTATGCCGACGACTTGGCCATCCTGGTGGTGGGAAAAACAGTAGAATTGCTGCAAAGAATAGCAAATAAAGTGATAGCAGATGTACTTAAATGGATGGACCAACAAAAATTATGCATAGCAGCACAGAAAACGGAAGTAGTCCTACTGGCAGCAGGCAGAAAAATAAAAAGCATTACTGTGCATGTAGATTATACAGAAATCACGAGCCAGGAGAGTATAAAGTACCTAGGGATCTACTTAGATAGAAACATGTAGATGGGCGACCATATAAGAAAAACAGCGGAAAAGGCTTGTAAGGCAACCGCTAATCTCGGCCGCATCATGCCGAACCTAGGAGGTCCCAACGAAGGTACAAGAAGAATTCTGTATGCGGTGGCAAACTCTATAGAACTCTATGGAGCAGTAATATGGCAAAGAGCCATGAAAAAACAGAACTACAGGAATATACTAACTGGAGTACAGAGGAAAACTGCCATTAGGTTTGCTAGCGCATTCAGGACCACGTCCACAAAGGCACTGCTAGTCATAGCGAAAATCCCTCCTATTGACTTGCTCGTTGAGGAAAAAGTAATGCTGAATCAAGGACAGGACAGTAAAACAACCAATAGCACAATAATGGATCAATGACAACGAAGATGGGAAGAAGACGATGGAAAAGCAAACTGGACCAGAAGACTCTTACCTGACATTAGACCATGGGTAAGCAGGAAACACGGATAGGTAAACTACTACCTCACGCAGTTCCTAACGGTACATGGTTGTTTCAACGCATACTTTCATCGTTTTAAGATAAAAGATAATAATAATTGTACTTATTGTAACCTCCCGGACACAACAGAGCATACCTTCTTCGAATGCGTAAGGTGGGTTGAGGAGAGAAGAGAAGCAGAGACGGTACTGGGTCGGATAACACCTGAAAATATTGTGCATAAAATGCTAGAAAGCGAACTTACCTGGGGAGCAGTAGATACAATGGTCTAAAAAGAAACTGGAAAAGGTAATAGAAACTGCCCAGAAGAAATGGAAGGTCAAAAACAGTTTGTGCCGCGTCAAATCAAACCGTTGAGTTGAGGGGTAAGGAAAATACTGGAATACGTATGCAAGGAAGCAAAATGCAAAGATAGCTATGTACAACAGCAGAAGACCAGATGCCATAGCAAAAAACACAAGTGATGGTGATGTGGAGCTTTACAGGATAAACAGAACCAGAAACGAGTACACACTCTTAATAAAGCCGGCAGACGGTACCTCTTACGCGGAAATCATAAGAAACATTGAGGTAACCCGCCTATTTAAAATATTATTTCATTAGACCTTCTACATTCGGTTTTGGGACACCCCATATAAATAAAGAAAGAAAAGGAGAAAACAAGTCATACATTGAAGTCGGGTTTTGCAAGTTTTTTTGGAGGAGATCCGAAAGCGTTCTCTCGAGAACGGGGATAGATAGTCAAAAGCCGGTGCATTATACGGTTTATTTCGGTGAATTGTTCTGCTTCTGTGTTTTGAACATATCATTACAGGTCAGTAAAATGAAATTTATAATATTGTTATTACCATAATTTGTGCAAATATTTCTTTTATTCTCATGTATAATTCATATTTGATGGCATAACCTGTGTATATGTTTAATGAAATCGTATTATGCTGTGAATAACCCTGCTTTAAATGAAAACAAAAATGTATTGTTTGCTGTGTTTTCGTGCTGGAATTTAGGTTTTAGTATGACTGTGATTGCAAGTAAGAGCTTTGGTGAAATTACTAACATATTCCTACCCTCACGGGTGAATATCCTAGTTATAACTGAAATGATCATTCTAGAGATATTGGTCCTAGTTTCAACCTTAGTTGAGTAGCCTCCGTATTCCAAGACTTCAGTTCCCTCCAGCGGTGTCTGGCTAACTCTTCGGTAGTGTAGTGGTTATCACATCCGCCTGACATACGCGGAATACTCGAGTCCGATTCCCGACTGGAAAGCTATCTCTTCAATTGTAAATGTATTGTTACAAGAACTACGAATTGTGTCAAATTTTAAATCTCTTTTTGTATTCCCAAGATTCGTAATTGATAATTTCGTTAATTTTATATGCCTATTTAAACCATATTTAATCGATTTTCCTCATCAGAATATCTGAAAATATTGGCTGGAAGCATTTAAAAATTTGGCACATGCCAAATTTATGCATTTAAAGAAAAGGGTGTCTATCTATGTAGCAGTAATCAGATCAGAAGTCATAACAGTAGTTGTGTCTGTTATTTTCAATACACCTAGAATAGGTGTGGCAAGATATGTGATTTTCTTTAATGTCAATAAGTGTAAAAAATTATATTTCTAATTAACAACTATTTTGCATTGAAATTAAATAATAATTTTTGATCATCTGCCACTGTTAAATAGTTTTATTAGTTTTTAAGAGACCTTTTAAATGATGCGAACCGGTAAAAATAAACAATTTTAAAACTTCCTGCATTGGCGCTAAATTTTTTGATTCCAAATGTGAAAAAGAGTTTTAATAGATCACTAAAATGTCATTCAAAACATTTTTATAAAAGAATATATTCAGTGTAAAGAAGAAGCTGATAAAATGTCTCTCTTCCGTTAGAGCTTGTTCGAAGAAAAATAAATATTTTCCTGAAAACTTAATGTCAAGTTTTTCTCAGACTGCTTTAAAACGAATATATTACAAGATGGTAAATATTTTGTGCTTTTGATAAATTGTCACTTTTGTTATATATGAAATTATTCGAATACCGACTTTCATAAAGCCTCAAAATCAGAAACAATGCTTACTTTTGTCATAGACATTTGTACCTTGCAATATGGTACCATCTTGCTTTTAATACTATTTTAGAAATTTCGAATTAGTTTCATGTTGCGTCGAAGCTCGAAATAGTGTCATCGTGCCTCAAAATTTTTTAAAAATAGGTTCAAAGCACCCGAGTTATTTGTTCTTTTCTC
>MU182174.1:2711-19652 GCA_016904865.1 Pissodes strobi | reverse complement strand
TTCTCGTTTAGTGACTGCTCCTAAGCCGGAACTCCGATCCCGTTGGTTGTTTCACAAAGAATTACATACATTCATTACGATACATTTACAATAATTGTATTTGCCTCATCTACAATAAAATAACATCTAACACATACTTTGAAAAAATAGAAATATTTTTCAGTATCGCTAAGAAGCAAGCTGCATATTTATGAGTGTAAATAAGTAAAGGGTACAAACTTGCTACAAATACAAGGTGCGCCGAGAGATGTTTCAATTTTAACTATTATGCATAATTATGTCGTGTTATTTTTTGTAATATACTTTTGTGAATGCATTTCAGTAAAATCTATGTATTTAGCTTTATTGCTTATTTTCTTTACCAAAATATCTGCTGGAGCGCCTAGTAATATTCTGATTTTTTGCAATCAGTTTCAAAACTCGTTGAATTTCAATAAAACATGCACAGATTAATTATTTTCGTCTCAAAATGGCAATATTGCAAACTAAATAGTCATTCATTAGATTGCTGTTTTGTACCAGTATGAAACCTTTTTTATGCAAAAATATAATACACGAAGTACGAAAAGATTTTGCATTTGCTTGTTTTTCCGAATTAAGCAAAAAAATCATTAGATAGATGCACTAGCACTATCAAAAAAGATCTTTTTAGGAATTGAGTGTTATTAGATAGAGTTTACTACTGTCCAGTAATGATATCTCTATTTGCAAGCGCACCCTGTATGTGATTTTGAGGCCAATATTTATACATTTAACATTCAACATTTATATAACTCACATGGTCACCTAAACAGAAAACCATTTTTCTGGTGGATGGGACTCTAGGTACTGAAACAAATAATTGCTTAGAGTTATTATAGAAAACATAGTTAATAAAATTGCAGAAATAAACATTCGCATGTACCTCTTAATAACACTTTAACAAACTCTAAATATATCTTTGAAGGTTATCTAAATTTAACTTGCTATATAAGACAAGAGCGTTAATTCTTTGAGATGTTCGAGAACTCTAAATAAATTAGTAATTTTATTTTCACTGTGTCTTCTCGGGAATCCTTTTCGAATTTAAATTCAAAAATGACGAATAATCGAGTAATGTAATAGTACTGAGAGGCTTATTCCCTTGGGGAATGTACGGTATTTTTATTGTGCTCCTATATTACATATATTTTCAGTCCTTGAAATAGGGTTTTCGGAAATGCTCAGAATTAGCTATAACTTTTTAGAGTGCAAATTCATAATGAACCGTATAACTTACAATAGTAACAAAATGTTATGGATATTTGTAATTGGGCTTTTTTGCTACGTATATTGTCGGACTTGCAAATAAGGATTTAAAGAATAGGACATATTCAACATACACTACAGGCTGCAATTATTATATAAAATGCTTTACGTTCACATTTTATGAAACTTGTTAAAGGCCTGTAGTACATTATTTGCTTGTTCATGTGGCACAGCCAAACAATCATCGACAAATCGCTTAAAACACAACATTTACACCTAAATCAGTAATGACTTTCTCTTCCAAACACTGTTATTACCATTACCAACTGGGCAATTGTAGACGAAATGGGTAAACCCATGGCGCATCCATTCAGCTGTTTGTGAAACGTATTGTTGAATCTGAACAAAATTTTCTTTTGACAAGGTAGTGTGTTGTTTTAAAAGATCTCATTCTCTGTAAAAATAATTTTAAGCTATTTTTTCTGTTTATATGCGAAATAGAGTTTGAAAGATATTTAGACAGATTGTAAAAAGGAGACTGTATACAAGAAACAATCGGTCTTAATAGTATGTGTTGTTTATGTATTTTTTTGCTTATATATTTTTGGTGGAACCGCATTTGATATAGTTAACTTTTTGGCCTCAATCTGGTTTATTTCTTTTCTATTTAATATTTTTTTACAAACGTGCTATTTTGCTTCTGGTATTGTTCATAATAACAGTTTGGTTGCTTTTGTCTAGTTTTATGACAACTATTTGAGGATTATCTCTAATAATTTTTTTACGTGATAATTTTTTTTTTAATTTTGTTTGGCAGCTGGTTGTTTTTAAAAAAAATTATGTCGGACTTTTATTTTGTGATCCGAATTGCATCTTTTATCAGCTCTGGTTTCTCGTTTATTACTGATTTCACGGCTACAATGTACCATTGACAGGCAAGTCATTGTCCACGAAAATATCAAGAGAAAACTATGGTTTGAGGGACAGCACCTCTGTTGCCTCACTTGGTATGACGGTATCAGATATATTGTCCAACCACTTGGAGGTGTCAAGTGGTGTTTCATTTTGTGGTAGGTTTTTATGAATCAAATTATTTAGTTTTTTGTGTATCGATTTTTATTTTTTTTATTTGAATTTATTATTTTCAAATTTTCAAAAATCATTCACAACTTGAGGTGATAGGTGTTGTTTGATTTATTGAGATTTTTCTTTTAGTCGAGAATCCAGGTGATTTTTTTGTAGATTGTGTAATAGACAAGTTTAGAAGTTTTAATTTGGTAGTTGACATGATATCTTTAAACTTGCATTCAAGGTACCTACCGGCAAAATCCATGTGCGATACATTTAAGTTTAAGGACACAGGAAAAACATCAAGATGTTTACACCTAAGTAAAAAATATTTTCGTTTTTTTTGGGTTCCAATATCTTTGACAATTCCTTTCCTCCGAAATCCGTTCATCAAGTCGGACAATTTTTGGGTCTAACTGGATATTTCCGGCACTTCGTGAAGGATTATGCGCTGATAGCTAAACCGTTAACAATTTTAATTAAGAAAAATGTGCAGTGGAAGTGGGAAGAAAAACAAGAGGAAGCGAATCCTTCCAGAAATTGCAAAAAAACTCATTAACAGACGAGTGTTAAACCTATTCAATCAGGACTCAGTGACTGAACTACATACAGAAGCCAGTAAATTAGGACTAGCAGGATTATTGCTGCAACGACATACTGACGAATGCCTACACCCCGTTGCGTACTAAAGCAAACAAACCAACGATGCAGGACAAAAATATCATTACTTTGAGTTGGAAACTTTGGCGGTGGTCGAGATTTAGAGAAAATTTCGAGTATACCTCCTAGGGATTTCCTTTACTATCGTCACAGATTGTAACTCTTTAAAGGTCGCCAGTAAAAAGAGTAAACTGATGCCTAGAATAGCTCGATGGTGGCTGGAATTTCAAGAGTTCACTTTCGAAGTGCAATACCGACCAGGGAATCGAATGAGTCATGTGGATGCGTTGAGCCGAAACCCTTGTGAGGACAGCGAGAACAGTAACAAAACAGAAGTGATATTAAGAATTGAGGAAGCTGACTGGGTTCTATCAGGACAATTAACTGACAAAAAGATTAGTGAAATTCACCAAATTTTATCAAAACCTCCAGAAAATGATTACGAGAGACATCTTTGCAAAAACTACTGCCTGAGGGATAATAGAGTATACCGAACTACGGCACAGGGACTATTATGGGTAGTGCCCCGTGGGATGAGGCAACGCGTTGTTAAAGCAGTACACGACGATTTCAGATACTTTGGAACTGAACAAACATTGCGTAGACTGTGCAAAAACTATTGGTTTCCTCGCATGGGAAAATACGTGGAGCAATATACCTCGTGTTGCATACCAAGTTGTTGTAAAGAAGGGTTCTTGCATCCTATCCCCAACAACCGTTAACTATATTTCACGTGGATCATCTACGACCTTTTCGAAAAACTAAACGAAACAACTTATATCTGATTGTTGAAATTGGCGCATTCACAAAACTTGTTTTTCTTCGAGCCGCTAAAGGTACAAAGAGCAAATACGTAATCGAGTACTTCAAGGATATATTTGCAACATATGGTGTTCCAAAAGTAATTATATCAGATCAAGGAAGTGCTTTTGCATCGAAAAGTTTCCTCGACTTTTGTAGTCAGAATAACGTCCGACATATAGTCAATGCCGTAACTACACCAAGAGCTAACGGCCAAGTAGAGAGGTTAAACAGTACCATTTTCGGAGCACTGTTAGTTGTATTCCACCCCTGAAGAAGAACTTTGGGATTATCAGATCAGAAATGTACAGTTTGACTTCAATAATGTGGAAAACAAATCAACAGGGAAAACGCCCAGTCAACTGTTGTTTGGTTATAAACCCCGTAATAGCCGCTGAGGTATTTTTAAAGACTTTATTGCACAAAAATTTATTTATTAACTCTGGGTCCGATGCCCCTTTTATCAAGATGTTGTTAGTGCATCTTCAATCTAATATCTTATTTATAAAAATTGTATGCAAGCTAAAGAAGCCTACGAATATCTTGTGATAAACTATGTTTGTAAAGATGTAATGCCTGAAAAATGTATTAATGAATAATTAACAAATAGATATTACAAATAACCATAAACGTAGATTGGTATAGCCGGCGGTTATCTGTTATATTTAATGAAACGTACAAAATTATATCATGATATAGACTTGTATGTTGAAATAAATTATGAAAATGTGAGTGATTTTTTGAGGGTGGCTCAATATATTTAAAAAAAAATTAATTTATGTCTGCTGAACCCACCCAAATCATACATCTTGCCCTAAATAAATATATTTCCTACCATCTTAAAGGTGGAAATATTATACTTAATACATATTGCTCGTATTAAAAATTGAAATTTTGAAGGACTAGTTTAACACAAAATAGTAAATTTGATTTAGATATTTGTAAAACACCATTGTTTAGACAAAACAATACTTTATTTTGCATACAATTCAATCAACAAAAAAAAAACATTAAAAACCCAACATATGCGTGGGTCGATGTTATAAAATAGATGTTAGAATTTTTATTATAATTTTTTTTTATAACCCCTAAATATTTCTTAACTAAATAAATTCACTACTTGTCAATAATATGGGTGGCTACAATAACTAGTGTTTTCTATCTCAACAATCCAGGATTTTATTAAGCTCCCCGACTAGCAGTACCAAATGCGGTAGAGCCGTGTGGGTAAAACAAGATTTAATTAAAAATTAAGCGCCACCTGTCTTTAGCCCCAAAGCAAAATCCTGGATACGATGAGAAGAAACAAAAAACAGGAAAAGTAAATGCTCAGAAATAAATAAAACACCAACATATGCAGTAGTTCTGGTTAACGGCTTTAATTTAGGTTAGTTTGGGAACCCTAATTACCTACAATGTAGCTCGAACATTTGAAAATAATAATATAATAGACCTATTGTGTTCCCAAAAGAACGCCTAAGCTATCCGGTCCAATTACCGAACGCACTCACCAGCGACAACTGACATGTCTGACAGTTGGCCACGAGTTTCTTTTTTTCACGTCAGTTTTGTATTGGAAAAACATAAACAAACCGATACAAACAATACAAACATACAATTAAGAAATTATGACGCGTTTCCCCTTTTTAAGAACACAACAAGTGATGATTATAAATTCGCTAGAACCATACATAAACTGTTAAATTAAGACTCAAGTTAAATGTTAAATTGCGTTACCCAGATGGAGAGTATTATAATGTGCAATATTCAGTATTGAAAATGAATGTTTAGTTAGTTAGGTGCAAGAAATTCAAAATGAAAATGTTATAGTTTAGTTAAATCCGGTGGAGTGATTCGGTCAAACTTTCAGGAGTATTTAGTTACCTATTTAGCAATTAGCAAGAATTACACAATAATTCAAACTTTATACGGGGCTCGCTGAAAAACAGACTGCATAGAGGAACGACGTTAAAAAGATAGTATTATGAACTGCTTTAAATAGCGGGTGTACTCCTGAGGTAACACACTACACAGAAAAACCTGAGATCCTGTGAAGCAAACTGGAGGCTGATGTTGGAGTTGTTCGGCAGTCACTGAGGTGATATTCGTTGGCCTTATGCTGTGGACTAGGTTTTGTGGCTCTGGCAGAAGAATGTGCCCTAGCAGCAACAATCCAGGCGGCAGTTACCGGAATTTCCAAACGTAACCAATAAAAGGCCTACAAAAGAACCGAGACTAAGAGAAATGTTCTCCGTCAACACTTCAGGTAGGTACATAAAGCAATATTTCATTATATAGTTGAGAATAGTAGTAGGTAAAAAATATGCCAAACTATGTAAAAAGGACTATAATTAACAGGAACACTTACCAATGAGTTATCAGTGGCCTTTCACACACTAAATCAGGAGTTTTAGATGGCTTAATCCACTTTACCTTAAAATTAGCATAAGGCTCCAATGGTGCAAGACTATTCTATGCTTGCCACCAGTTATGAAGTCTCAAGATCCACTCCTTAAAGTAAAATCGGCAAGAAATAACGAGAATAACACGAAACAGCACTGTAGTAGCTTTCTTCAGACAAAAATATTCGAATTGCCCCTTTTTTTAAACAAGGTCCAGAAACTCTCGGTAACAAATCCAGGGTTACCTTTGATGAAAATAAATTATGCAGACACATGACATATTTGTTTGACTGCTATCACTTTTTGAGTTTGAATCAGAATATTTTACTACTTTTTCCATTTTCCTATGATACTTTAGAAGGTTTTATGAAAAGCATTTGTAAAAACCTAGAGACCTTACAACAAACGTTCCAGGTAACAACATGGACTGTCTTAAGTAAAGCTGGTAAAATGGGGTAATCTCTTATCTCCCATCCTTGAAAATGTTTCATCGAGAAGAGAATCGATAATATACGTTGGTCTTTCAAAAAAACATTAAGAGATTGAAGAGACATTCTTTCCGGAGTGGACTAATAATCTGTTCCAAAAGACCATTCTCCAGCGTACAGGTCAGGAACGATCTGCATATTCATCCAAAAGTCAACACCAAGGATAAGCTCATGAGGCAATGACGGAATTACTAAGGCGTCCATTAAAATCACACGGTCACGTAGTTGAAAAGTAGCTGAACGGAACCATGCAATAGATTGACATACTTGACCATTGGACACAGTACAATCTATCCTATCACAAATATTAAGCTTAGACAAATTCTGAACAATAATCCAGCTGGTACGTCCAACAAGAGTACAGGAGCATCCTGAGTCAAGAAGACCCTTAAAAGACTCACCGTAGATTGAAACTTCCAGAAAAGGACGTGAGTCACCTTTAGCGTGAGTCAAAATACAATCAAGGACAGCACGGTTTGCTTGACTAGCTTGACCATTAGATATTGGGAAGACTGATGAGATTTTACAGCCTTCCCGACTGTGCGCTTTTTTACAAGTCGGACAAGTTCTTACGGTACATTTAGCTTTGTCACAACGGAAACTAAACATCGTTCTAGGTTTGCTGCATTGCTTAAAACTACGACCTGTCTCTCTGCAATTCCAGCACCAAATTGTCGAAACAGCATCCACAGAAATATCTCTCTGTTTCTCCACAGTAATGCCTTCATCAACACCGAAATCTGGGGTAGGAAGACACGTACCATTTAAGTCAGCCGCAGGATATGCCAACTCAGGCTCCAGAAGATATCGATGATTTGTTGGAGGTGGTGCAAAATCCTAACCTCAGTCTCCTCAATTGAACGGCTTAACCGAACAAGGTTCTGGATAGAGGAAACATGTTAAGTAGTCAACCGAGACTGAATGTAGGGCAGTGCATTACTTCGTATGATCTGTAGTGTAGTATTTTCGTCGGGCAGTTACGTTGTTAATTAAATTGTGTTTCCAAAAAAATTAGAAATTTAATTAAATTACCTTAAATTATACTTGGTAATAGACTGCCAATAAAACTATGCAAGTCTTTAATGCGAATCTATTGACACAAGGATACAGATTCGCAAACTAACATTACCACGTTTAGCAAATACGGTATAATATTATCCTATTTTCTAATGTATTTATATTATTCAATATTGATAAAAAATTAATAATCATAATGTCAGCATAAGATTAAATATGGTCTAAAAGATAAGTTCCTAATTTAATGTTTATAAGGTATTTTACCAACAGATAATTTACGAATAAAATTATAGTAAGGAAATTGTCTAAAAAAAATGTCCAATAAAAATAGGAATCAGCATTTTTATTAATGTTATCACTTGAGTCATTGAAAGAGATAAGCACCTGAAAATAGCATAGTATGCGTTAATCGAACTTTTTCTTCTGATGTGACTTGAACTCTACGAACGGATTGAGGCACCACGTAACTCCCCCCGCCTAAGAAAGGACCTATAAGGGACTCTCATGAGTAGGTCTTTCGTCTTCTTCTGGATATAAGTGGGTAGAGGTAGCTGAGTTTGTAATAACAGCGTACTCCAAAATATATTATTATGCAAATAATAACAGAAATGAACATGATAATCCAGACCCATGGATAATGGTAGGTTTGATCCTCTTCGGGAAGAACAAGCTTGTTGTGGTTATTGACAATGCTTAATTTCTTGTAGGTCCAATGACTTATGTTTTATTGAAATTGGATGTTCCTGGAGGTTTGGCAAATTTAAGGTCCGAAGTTGGATGACTCTGGCTGGTAGAAGAGTAGTTTCAGTTGCATCAAACATTTCAATGCCAATAGTTACATGGCATTTTTCTGGAATGAAAATGAGGTAGCTTCCAGGAAGTAGCTCATTGTGTTTCTCATTCTTGCACATTTCGGTGATACGCATAGTGATAGCAGTGGTCAGCAAAACGTTTTTGGGTGTGATTTGATTGGTTGTTTGTGCATCAAACTATACTGGTATAGTGCTACAGTTGGCGGCTATGTTTGTAATAACTATAATTATAACACAATCTTCATTAAGTTCTAGATGATTCTTGCAATAGTGGGTGTCTTCTATCTTCTTACATGATTCCTCTTCATATTGGTACGTCTCCATTTTTGTATTGAAGACTAGGTAGAGTTTAGAAGGTGGTATGATTCTATTTTGAATAAGAATTGGATACATAAAGAAATATTGATATTGAACGGGGTCTAACGAAGGGTAGTGAATCAAGAAGATTATTCTCTCTTTGTTAAAGGTAAGTTGAATTCCTAAGAACTTGTAAAAACTATGTAGATTTTTAAATTTTACTAGTTGGTCTTTGCGGTAAAGGGATGACATTTGCTTTATCATTTACTTTAAAACGTTTAGCACAAGGAAGGTTGGATGAACTTTGTTTCGATAGGCAAACTTTATAGCATTTATAGCATTTATAAGTTGATTTAAATAATTGTCTAGGCTAGCAGGAGAGTTTATTACTAAATTCAAAGCGTTTATTGCATTAATATTCCCTTGATATTTGGTAATAAGTTACATTGTTACTAAAACATTAGATCTTATATGGAAAAGGGTATGATTTATTTTTGTCATTAAATCTTTAGCAATGGATAATTGATCATTAATTTTCTCCGTAAGAAGGTGATCATTTTTATCTAAGTGATTAAAGATAGAATTTATCCTTTCGCCGTCTTCGTGATCAAGGTTTCCAAATATCCATTTAGATACCGTACCTCCGATTTTAACAAGACCGCGTTTTTTTCTAATATTAGGATTACTCACTTACAATAAATGATCTATTTGATTTAATAATGACCATGCTCGCTTAGTTAATTCATTGTCATGATGCTATAATTTTTATTTGTGGAAATAGGTGAGTTGAGATTTAACGGTATTTGACAATTCGAAAAAGCCAGTAGTGTTAATAAAACTTACAAACGTATGTTTGCTTGATATTGTCACGAGTTTCTTCGGGGGTGGCGCGTTTTTTTATTAAAGAATAACTTCTCAGAGAAGAGCCGCGTCGTGATTAGTACAATTCTTCCTTTAATCTACCACTGGATGTTCTACTCGTGAGGACACGCCTTGTTTAGCGTGCCGGGGGGTAACTGAGGTAGACCGGGACCGCGTTACGTGGGGTAAGAAGAGATGATAAAATAAGCACGTTTAGTTTATAACAATAACAATGTATCAACAATAAAACTTTAACAATAATTACTGGTCAGAAAAATGAGATTCTATTATACCCGATTACTACGGTGCGCATGTTTTCTCGATTTGAGGTACTGTTTATAGGTCTTTCTTTACTGTCTTATAATTTATAGTTTTTCTTAAGAGTTGGGTTTTATTTAAGAGCACTAAAAGATTTCACTAAACTTTTAACTGACTATTTAGACACTTGTCTTTCTCAACACTCTGACAATCTTCTTGTCAGGACTTTACTATGGAGGTTGTGAAACCCCTGGTCCTAGCAGTCGTCAAATGGCTAACCGGTACCAGGTTTGGAAGGAAAGGACTAGAACCTAAAGCAGTCGTATGGCTAACTTTAGGAGCGGATAGAACCCAGAAGGCAGTCATCAAGTGGCTAACCTTGGGAGCTGGAGGTGAGACCAAAGTCTGCTGAACTGAGGGTTCGGTAGCTTATTTATATAAAACAAAGTGATGATCATTGCATGCATAAGGTTCAAATTCGCTCCCGTTTATTGCTCGCGTTGTTTATAGTTTGCCTTTAATGTTTATATAACAATCTCCAAGTTCAAGTTCAAACTTGCGACAGGGTGATATTTGTTTTGTAGCTTATGCTTTTTAGTAGATTACAATATTATTTTTCAGTTACTTAAAAGAAGAGGCAAGATGAGATTGGTTAATTCCTGAATAGATGCAGTTATATAGAAGAGAGAAGGAATAAGGACAGAGAGTTAGTGTAAACTTCATTTTGAAACAAAGAGATTTTTAAAGAGAGTTTTAATATTTTTGCATCTCTTTATATTATGCTTGAAATATCCGGATGTTGATATTTTAATTTTATTTTTTGTCTGTGCTACATGGTCGACTTTCATGTAAGTCGTTGCTAGCTTATCACGAGTCGCTTGTTTGTGGTAAACTTCATCATCCGGGCTTAAAGATATGGGAGTTTTTCTTGGTTCATTAGTTTTTTGTAAATATTGGTCTTTGGTAGCATTAAATTTAACATTTAGATTTGTATATTTTTCCTTCTATGGTCTGTTACGTATTTTGAGACTATATTATTTTCTTGAACATCAAAATGATTTTTAAATTAAACTGTCCAGTGACTATTTCAAATGTTGTGAAATTTGTTGATGAATGGATTGAATTATTGTAGTGCAACAACGCATATTTTACCAGATTACTTAATGACTCTTTAGCATTTTAATGCATTTGGAACTTTTTGTTGATTTCAATTCCGACGTCACAAACTATGACTTGTGGAAGTCTATAGTGAGATATGAATATCGATAATCCATCTAATACATTAACATCATTAACCCCAGGTATTGGATATGCTTGTGAAAAATTAGAAACGGTATCAACTAAGTCAAATATTTTTCTTTAGAGATGGATAGGGTATCCAGATGAATTCTTTCAAATGGTTTTTACTCTATAGGTACCTTTTGAAATTCAAAGTTGTTTGGGTTTCGTTCATATTTAGCTTTCTGGCATATAGTAAAATTATTTATATTGTTGGCTAGATCCTTGTCTAAGTTTCGCCAATAGTAGCTTCTCTGTATAGAGTCAATCGTTGTTGTTATGCCTCTATCTCCTGTTTTATACACGTGATGATAATTCATCTTATCTTTTTGTCATTATCTGATATTGCAGTCAGCCAAGTTGGGCATATTAATAATTTGGAGTTGATGTGGATAAGTTTTTCTTGTAAGTGTGTAACAAAAATCCTTGCATGTTCCTTATCGTGAAAGTATAGATGAAAGGTTTTGGTATTGATTAACTTAGCTATAAACTCCTAAAGATCTTCATCTAGATGACGTCTTCGAAGATTAATGAACTACTTTTGGTTACCGAATATTTTTTCTTGAATGCAAAGTGGTACAGACGACTCCGAAATTTTTTGTAATCATTTGGTTTTTATGGTGGTTTAGTGGTGTCTCGGAATAGGGTCAATACAATATAGGCATTTCGTCGACTGAATATATAGTAGTGGTCACGTTGGTCTCTTTTTCTCCCATGAATTGTCTTAAAACTTCATCTGTATCTCCGGTTTAATTGAAAAGATATTGACTCTTCTGATCGGTGATTGGATTTCTTGACAAAGCATCTGCAACTGTATTATATTTTCCTTTAAACACATCAAACTCATTTATAGGGTATGCTTTTAAGGGCGTTCTTAGATTGGCATAATATTCTTCACAACTTAAATTATGTATTTCTACTAAGCCTTTACCATTTTTACGCTTGTTACACCTTCTGGAATACGACGAGGATTTATTTCTGTCTTAGGAATATAATAGTCGTCATCAGTTTCAGCTTCTAAATCTTCAGTGTTATTCATGTGGAATTCATCCTCTTGAGTCGAACAGTGCGCGTTTTGTAAATCACTTTTACTAATTTTTAAATATCTAATTGTCTATCTTCAATGTTTTTATAATACTCTGACTGTGTATCATTCATGTTATGTAATTTTTCAAATATAAGGTTGGGCCCAAGCTGGGATTGAAAATTTTGCGGTCTACAGGCTGAAATCGATTGAAAAGAAGTATTTGGTTTTTGGACCGTCTGTCTCGTCATTACAGATATAGGGGTTGGTTTTGGTTGAATAGTTCCTTTAGGTTTCCATATATAAGTATGTGGCTGTTTTCCAAAAACTTGTTGATTTGAAAAATATCTGGGAGGTGGGGCCTGCCTTGGCGTGACATTAATTGGTTGACATGGGAAATGTCTTACATAAGAACCACAGACTTCTTGAATATTGATGGGGCATGAAAACTAGGCCTTGGTACTTGTAGTTGAATTCGGGTGAAGAGGGGATTTAAATTCGTGGAAAAATTATTTTTTCCTTCATTTATCATAGAAAGAAAATTTTCTTCCTTCACCAGATATTGCATAGCCTGTCCAAGGCTTCCGGGATTTTTAAGCCTGATTGCTAGTTGTATTTGGGATGGAAGATACTTTTGAAAAGTTATTAATACTAATTTCTCAATGCTATTTATTTGTGCTAATTTTTCAATTTGATTAAGTGTATTATCATTATTTATTGATGAAAAAATTAAGTTTCTTACAAAAATGCACTACACTTTAACGTCTTGTACAGGAAATCCTACCGACTGCGCCAGTAACGTTATTGATTAAAGTGTGTTTCCAAAAAAATGAGAAATCTAATTAAAACACCTTAAGTTATATTTGGTAATAGACTGCCAATAAAACTGTACAGGTTCTCTAATGCGAATCTATTGACACAAGGATACCGATTTGCAAACTAACATTACGACGTTTAGCAATTCACTGTATAATATTATTCTATTTTCTAACGTATTTATATTATTCAATATTGATAAAAAGTTAATAATCATAATATCAGCATAAGATTAAATATGGTCTAAAAGATAAGTTCCTAATTTAATGTTTATAAGGTATTTTACCAACAGATTACGAATAAAATTATAGTAAGAAAATTGTCTAAAAATGATGTCCATTAAAAATAGGAATCAGCATTTTTATTAATGTTATCACTTGACCCATTGAAAAAGATAAGTACCGGAAAATAGCATGGTATGCGTTAATCGAACTTTATCTTCTCAGGTGACTTGGATTCTTGGGACGGATTGAGGTACCACGCAACTGGGCATAGTTGGTAATTTCCTAAATAAATTTTCCATGGCAACCACAAATCCATTCGCTTGCTCCTGAGAACCCTGAGTATGATGACATATTTCGTCCCATAAGGCGTGTTCCTAATCGGATGGCTGAAATGCTTCTTGTAATTGACGAGCAAGGTCACCAAGAAATAAAGTGACAAGTCCGGTACCACAATAGGGTTCCTTTCGTGAACAACTCCGGTGCCGAGCGTAACAGTTGCTCCTTGGAAACACCATGAGATAATCGAAGCACTTCCACACGCTCTAAAAAATCATTAACGCTTGTCTGTCCTCTAACCTTCAAGTTCCATCGACTTACATCATAGAACGGTTGTAGATTTACAATACTACTCAGATTTGGTATAAAGTTCGATCCACGAAGGGACGAATGTTGAAAGTTACTTAGTCCTTCAGCCCGAGGTATATGTAGTTTTGAAGGATATTCCGCTGACTCAAACATTGCTGAAAGATAGCAATAGCGCTTAAAAGTGTGGCTTGGCTTGAAATTGCTGGTAGTTGCTGGTTTTCACAGCAAAACATTTCGGGCAGTTCCTAGATTCGTGGCCTGATCTTCTATTTTGACCAGAGGATCTGTTTCCGCGGCATTCTGTTTCTTTATGCCATATGGAAGTTCGGAATTCCTTGGTGAATGATTTTAGATTCCGCGATATCTTTCACTTGTGGTGTGAGTAGTTCAAAGTGTCCTGCTTCAGGATTGCCAATCAGTAGCAGGTAAATTGTCTTGATATATTTTCTCTTATCTTATTTATTATTGTTTGGTTTGCTCTTGACAGGTATTTTCTTCTGTTCTGAAGCTCTGGCTAGTTTTGGCTTATGCATTTCGGTGAGTCTTCTCGTAGTTGTTTGTGGTGGTTTTGGTAGTCGTATAAGTATAAGCTCACTGCTCTAAAAAGCTAACTTCCATCATCAGCAATATCTAACATTGTAAAGATTAAGATCCTGATTTCTGAAGTAGGTTTGGCTGTAGAATTTCGATCGACAGAAGTTCAACGTTCTGTCGCCACTATTATTATTATTATTACTATTTTTATTGCTATCATCATTATTATTATTATTATTATTATTATTATTATTATTATTAATAATAATATTATTATTATTTTCATTATAATAATAATAATAATTATTATTATTATTATACACTAGTTTCAACTGGTTTTATTTTTTCTTATACTTATTTCTTCCTATAGATGAGCTACAGCCAAGTCTATTAGGTGATTACTTTTGGTTTAGGAAAGATCTCGTTATGTTACATGTGTGAAGTATAGTTGCTTTTTGTGATTGTGTGTGCACTTTTTCTTCCAGATTAATTTCCGTTAGATGTCTTTTGAAAGTGTGTGGAGTGATACCTGTTGTTGAGATAATGAATGGTATTATGTGCATCTCGTTTTGTTTCCATATTCTTTGTATTTCTATCGCGAGTTCCTGATATTTTTGTTTCTTCTCTGCGTACTTCTTAACCACATTTTGGTCAGATGGTATTGCAATATCTATAATATATGTGATCTTTCGGGTTTTATTTTGAAAGGTTATATCAGGTCTATTATGCTTTGTTGTTTTATCGGTATGTATGGCAAGGTCCCAGTATAATTTATACTTCTTATTTTCCACTATTGTTTGTGGTGAGTATTCATAACATGGCTGTGAGTCCGTGTGTAGCTGGTATTGTATTGCTATCGCTTGGTGAATTATTTTAGCTACTGTATTATGCCTATTTGTATATTCAATGCCTGCTAGTACTTTACATCCTGATGTTATATGTTCGATCGTTTCGGGGAATAGGTGACACTTTCGGCATTTATCGTTTGTGATGGAGCTATCTTTTAAAATATATTTTCTATAGTTATTCGTTGTTATGACTTGATCTTGTATTACGAGTACCAAACCCTCTTTATTATTATTATTATTATTATTATTATTATTATTATTATTATTATTATTATTATTATTATTATTATTATTATTATTATTACTATTACTATTTAGCCTTGCGGCATTCGCACTCACTCTGAGGGAACCATTTGCATGTTATCGGGTCGTTGGTGCCATCTACGGATTTCGTACAAATTTTCGGATGGTACGGGCTGTTGCGAGAAGTACTGCTTTCTGCATCAATTTAAAGAGATGTTCGCTCAATTCAAGTTCCTTGATGTTTATTAACAGGTTCTTTGGAATGAGTTCTGTTGATGACACAATGACCACCGTTCTTACTCTCTCCATTCTCCATTGTTGTAAAACTCGATATTTGCCGATCTTTTTGGCGTGCTTGACGTGCAAATTGTTGTTGTTGGGTATGGCGATGTCGATCAGCGTGGCTTCCTTGTCCCGCTTATCTACGAGAATGATGTCCGGTCTATTGTGGGTCGTCATCTGGTCAGTAACCACAGTGCGGTCCCAGTAGATCTTATGATTGTTACTTTCTAAAATAGCTTCGGGAGTGTATTTATAGTAACTTACCTTTTCCGTCTGCAGCAGCAACAGCTTGTCTGCTAGTTTCTGATGGATTATTTTCCCAACTGCATTGTGCATCACTTTATATTCTGTTGCTGCGAACGTTTGGCATGCTCCTCGATGGTCTCAGTGGATTGACAGCCGTATCGACATCGATCATCCGCCACCGAAGCATCTCCAATTATGTATTTGAGATAGTTTCTGGTGGGAATTATTGTTATTATAATTATTATTATTATTATTATTATTATTATTATTATTATTATTATTATATCTATAATGTAGCGATTATTTTTTATGTTTGAACTTTTATTCAAATACACAATAGTTATTTATGTACCAAGGGTATTAAGTAGATGTTTATGCCCTGAGGGCGACAATGTTACAAACCCGAGGGCCTCTGGCCAGAGGGTTTATAAGTCCCCCAAGGGCGTACACATCTATTAATACCCGTAGTGCATATAAACTTTTATGTCATACTAGTTCGTTATTGCATTCACAATATGTAAATATTAAAAAAATAGGAATTCAAATAAATTATTTGAGTCCATAAAGTGTACTTTATGCCCGCACGGGCCATAAAGTGGACTTTATGCCCGCACGGGCATAAAGTAATCCATTGTGTAAATGGTACCTAAGGTATAAAAAGACAAAAATGTACTGGTATGTTATAAAAATATATTTGTGATCTTGTATTACTTCCGAGAATACTTTCAAGCTCTGCCCAAATAAGTGCACATCGACCTCTACCTTTTTTATAGTCTCTATAATATCCCCTGAAGAAATTTCAATAGCGCATTTTGGTAGGAACCATTAAGATGTTAAATTGTGCGTTTTATCATCCAAAGTGAAAATAAAAGTTTTTCCAAAGCTACCCGCTTTGGAAAAACTTTTATTTTCACTCATTGTTCTTTCAGCCAGACCACTGTCAGTAACGTTACGGTTCTCCATTCAAAAA
>MU182173.1:474905-497167 GCA_016904865.1 Pissodes strobi | reverse complement strand
TTTGAAAATTTCAATGTATTGCAGATTGTAATCGAACTGAAACAATTACGATTTTCTTTTGTTACAGTGATAGGTTTGAATAAATATATAGAAGATACAATCATATTAGTGGAAATAAAAGCAGCAGAGGAAGAATCGAAAGAACTTCAAGTAGAAGTGTAAGAAATGGAGGACTTTGCATTAGAAATATATAAAAACTATCTTATGTCTAAAGATTGTTTTAGGTTAAAGCAAATTGGGGATGCCATTGATGGTGGAGAATGACGTCTGATAGATAACGTATGGCGTTTTACAAATGTCGGCTGATAGATTGGTCGGATTGTTTCAGTTCGATTACAATCTGCAATACATTGAAATTTTCAAAGTATTAAGCACATATGGACACAGCTATCCAATAGTGTTAAAGTACTAATAAATGAGAGTCGATCAAAGTATAGATCAAAACTGCAAAGTCTTATCGAAGGTATATGTACTGCTTCTTACGAGCATTTTTGGTAAAAGTAAACTCGAGCTCGAATTAAATAATGTCGAAGTCTTGGTGGCCCTTAGGTTATATTTCAAAATAATTTGTAGAAGTAGTTTAAGATATACAAGCGCACAGAGTAAAATTTAGGTACCATAGTTCTTTTAACCGATCAGTCTGTAAATAATTGGATAGTAAAAGTGCAGTCTAGTCTTCGTTTTTTTCACCCTATGGTTTTGTTTAGATTAAATAATGAGATAACCTACTTATCTGTTTTGTATGATTACCTAAGTAAATCTTGATTATTTTTGGTTACACCTTTATTACGTAACTAATAGTTGATCTCATCTCGTTGTTTTTCCGCTGCTTCTAATTTAACTCGCTCTTCTCTCAATTTTCCAACCGTGAAAAACAGTTTTGTATCATACATTTTTGATCTTAATCCAATAAAATGCGTCATTATTCGCTAAAATAAGCGAAACTCATTATTTGTGGTTTTCTTATAGTCAGTTTCGGTATTTTCAAACTCTCTCTATACGATGCAGATATGTTATCTACTTTCATATTAGTCATTTTTGAAAAACTTTTATATATATTTGTAAAAGGAGGTATATGCAAACAATTTCTACTAGTCCAGGAAATTCAACATGATCATAAGCAACCATACATCATCATCAAAGGCATACTTTACTTCTTTTACCAAACGTAAAGGTGTGTTCACGTAAAAAAAATGACAGATGTTAAATCGAGAGTTAATAAAACCTTATAAAACGATTTAGTTGAATCTCTGTATAGCCAACATTTGACTGAATTGGCATTTGAGGAAGTTGAAATGCTACTGCATCGAGTCTAGTTGTGTAAAAAAATTCAAAGCACTATGTATCAGAACTTTTCTTGCTGCTTCAAATGAAGAAGGTTTGCTACAAGTAACAGATTTTCTTTAAGTTACATGTGTATGTTTTGAAAATCTATGAAGCTCTCATGCAAGCATATATTTAAATGTAGATATATATAATGTCATTGTCTTTGCTTTATATGGATTTATGTCTAGTCAGATGGTCAAGTTTCTACTGCGAAAATATGTTAAATACTTGTAAAACTATTCTTCCACGGTAATATTCGTAAAAATAAGCGAAACTCGTTATTTTTGGTTTTCTTATAATCAGCTAAGGTATTCTCAAACTCCCTATATGATGTAGTGTGCTCCTACTTTCATATAACCCATTTTTTAAGAAAGTTTTATACAAATAAGAAACTTTACACAAAAACCGCGAGATTGGAGTCGCTTTCAGTCTTTATTCAGACTGAAACAGTGACCTTATTTTTAGCATAATATAATTCACCCTATAGTCAGTTTAAAAATTAAACTAAAACACCTGCAATATAGTTGAAAGTAAGTAAATGCAAACAATGTCTATTTGAAGAAGTTGAAATGCAACTGCAGAGAGTCTAATTGCGTAAAGACTTCAAAGCACTAAATATCGAAACTATTCTTGCTGCTTCAAATGAAGAAGGTTTACTACAAGTAGCGTATTTTTCTTTAAGTTGTGATGCTATCATGCATGCATATATTTAAATGTAGATGCATATATAATGTCATTGTCTTTGCTTGATACGAATTCATATCTAGTCAGATCGTTAAGTTTCTACTGCGAAAATATGTTAAATAGTTGCAAAACTATTCTTCCACGGTAATATTCGTAAAAATAAGCGAAACTCGTTATTTGTGGTTTTCTTATAATCAGCTAAGGTATTCTCAAACGCCCTATATGATGTAGATGTGTTACCTACTTTCATATAACCCATTTTTTAAAGAAAGTTTTATACAAATAAGAAACATTACACAAAAACCGCGAGATTGGAGTCGCTTTCTTAGTCTTTATTCAGACTGAGACAGTGACCTTATCTTTAGCATAATATAATCGCTGTGTCTAGCCTCCCGGTACCGGTATCCGAATAAATCCCGGTAAAATATAATGGCGGTATGATGACGTAATGGTCTACCGGTATTTACAATAATCCCGGTAGATTTTGTTCTCGTATTACAATATGTCTTCGTGATCAATTTGTCGCAAGAGCTCTCGTGGTGTAGAGGTTTAGATAGTTGGGTCTCACCGGGAAGGCACGGGTTCGAACCCCATTGCTCTTTTTTATTATTTTTTTAAGATTATGTTTCTAAACATTTTTTTTCTTAATTTTGGGTATGTCTTGGGTTAGATTGGGTTAGCACCTGGTTAGTTTCCTTTTCTTGAGCCCCCGTAGCGAGCGAAGCGAGCGGAGGGTCATGCGGATCGACCAATAGGAGAGGCCGATTTTGATATAGTCGGCTACGCCTGTAAAGGATCTTTAAATGCTAATTTTTTTATAAAATCTAACGAGTTTAATAGAAACACCGGCAGAATATTACGTCATCAATACATACCGGGATTTATTCGGATACCGGTACCGGGAGGCTAGACACAGCGTAATATAATTCACCATATAGTCGGTTTAAAAATTAAACTAAAACACCTGCAATATATTTGAAAGTAAGTAAATGCAAACAATGTCTATTTGAAGAAGTTGAAATGCAACTACAGAGAGACTAGTTGTGTAAAGACTTCAAAGCACTAAGTATCGAAACTATTCTTGCTGCTTCAAATGAAGAAGGTTTACTACAAGTAGTGTATTTTTCTTTAAGTTATGAGTGTGTGCTTTGAAAATCTTTGGAGTTGTCATGCAAGCATGCTACAAATGAAGAAGGTTCGCTACAAGTAACTGGTTTTTTTTTTAAGTTGTGAGTCTATGCTTTGAATATGTTTGGAGCTATCATGCAAGCATGCTTCAAATGATGAAGGCTTGATATGAGTAACATACTTTCCTTAAGTTACATGTGTATGTTTTGAAAATCTATGAGACTATCATGCAAGCATATATTTAAATGTAGATGCATATATAATGTCATTGTATTTGCTTGATACAAACTTATATCTAGTCAGATCGTCTAGTTTCTACTGCGAAAATATGTTAAATAGTTGTAAAACTATTCTTCCACGGTAATATTCGTAAAAATAAGCAAAACTCGTTATTTTTCGTTTTCTTATAATCAGCTAAGTTATTCTCAAACACCCTATATGATGTAGATGGGTGCTACCTACTTTCATATAACCCATTTTTTTTTATGAAAAGTTTTATACAAATAAGAAACATTACACAAAACCGCGAGATTGGAGTCGCTTTCAGTCTTTATTCAGACTGAGACAGTGATCTTATCTTTTGTATAATATCGAATATATAATTCACCACATAGTCAGTTTAAAAATTAAACAAAAACACCGGCAATATATTTGAAAGTAGGTAAATGCAAACAATTTCTGCATATACAGGAAATTAAAGATGATCATAGCTATATATCATTATCAAAGACATGCTTTACCCCTCTCGCCAAACATATAGATTGGTTCACGTAAAACAAAAAAAATTTGCAGATTCTAAATCGAGTTAATACCTACATAATGTCTATCCGTTTTGGATTGCTATCGGTATAATCCCTCAATAATATTTTAATAAACCTGCTTTCGAATTTTGCGTTATAGATTATTTCAAAAGTTTAAAGAGTAATGCATTAGGTTAAAAAGACATATGCGTAGGTGATGTGAGTTGGAAAATTGAGTTATTTTTTTTTTCTGAAAATTGCAACTTAATAGATTTGCACAGATTAGTATATCCTTTTTTAGAATATGTATCAGTTGATTGAGAAATATTGGTTTGTTCTAGTGGAAGCAGCTTTTCACCGCGCGTATAAAACCTCGGATCAATAGTGCATTGCTGTATTATTCAAGTTTTTTTCAAGTTAAAACATCGTGTTACAGCTTCATCGTTTCTACAAGTAGTGCCGAATTAGTCATTCCTTTTACAATGCAATCTCAAGAGTATTTGAGCGATTTCGGATATTCATCTGATTTATCTAGTGTTGATGAGTTAGGTTCACACAATTCCTATTGTGAAGAAGAACCTGTCGAACCTGTTGCGATATTCGAAGCATATCACCATGTTATCAACATAAATTAATATTTTCAAATTAACATAGGTCAAGTGAAAGGAAGAACTGAAAGAGTGGTCAAGCTAATTTGACGGAATTGGGGTGTAATTTTTATCATTTTCTCAGTGCTAGAGTTTCAGACTTTCTTAGAGTTCTTGAAAACATATATAAACATTGAAGACATCGAAGCAGACAGATCTGGTTATTTTAAGCAAGATTTTTTCAATAATTGACTCCATATCTTTAAACTATGAATGCTGTGATGGATACATAGCGCTTAATTTGATATCTCCATAAAAAACCATGCTTATGTTTCAAGAAGACTTGAAACCAAGTATCAAGGATATTTATGTGAAAATGTATTAAAATTAGCTAAGTTCACCTCAACTAACATTCCTTGTGAGCGTGATAGTAGACTACTTAAGATTGTAAGAAATAACCGCCTAATTTATTTATCTAATGTATGGTCATATTTGCTTGTTAGCTATTTCCCGCTTATACATCTTAGACTTAGATTGCTAGATAATATCCATTTTGTAAATTATTATTGTAATATTTTAAAATGTGTTATAGATAATAGTGTAGTTGAAGAGACTTATTCCGAACAGATTACTCGAATTTGTACAATTTCCATCTGAGTTGAATCTTATTGTATGTTAGAAATACTTATCCGTTATGCTTTTCAGTATTGTAATCCGTTCATGCTTTCCATTAAGAGAAAATTCCGAGAGATTAGCTCGAGGTGATAGTAGTATTAATCCTCTCGATAGAGCCTATAAGACACCCGATATATTATATGCACAAAGCAAAGATAGTCAATATTTGATTGAATTCACATTTGAATAAATGGAAATGTGATTGAATCACACCAATTTTGTGCAGAGGCTTCAAAGAACTAAATACCAGAAAAATGTAGATATCTGAAGGCAATGTTTTTTTTTGTTTCAAACGGCTTTAGTACCTAGATAATCTTAAAACTTTCTAAATAATCTATGATGTTGAAATTCTAAAGTAAGCCATTAAAAACCATTTCCAAACTCATTAAACCCATCTTTCTTCCATACGAACGGTCTATCGGAAATTTTTAGTTCATAACAGATCGTTGTTCATACTCGTGCGAAGTTTTAAGATTTTAGAAGTTACGCTGTTTTTATTTTTTTTATACACTCTAAACATTGACTGTTTTTTCTGTTAGTGATATCTAAGAGGTAAGTGTTTTTATTATGCATATTTTATTTCTTCACACTGTATCATACTATTATTATTATAGATATAATTAGACTCAGTCATATTAGGTGTATAGCGAATGTATCACATTCAGACGATGCAAGTTAGGGGTATCATTTCAATACTTTAAAATATACTGATTTTTTAATCTAACACATGTCGTCCAATGGATAGATAATACTTTCCATAAGCAGGATGTGTAACTATCCAAGAATTAACATATACTTCCCCACTTTTTGATTTATTAGGCTTGTGTGTTAATTTTTGCTAAACTTAGAACAATAAACAAATGAAATTTTTATTATAAAAATCATATCTATAATGAATTGTTTTGTTATCGTTGTTCAATACACTTAGTACATTTTTTTATGTATTTGTTTTCTCAACCTAATTAATATCATTTGAACCATTAGAAAAATCGAGAGTGTGAGACTGTTCAAAAATAAATAGTATTTACACGTCTTTCTCTTCGGATTCTATATAGTTACCAGTAGAACTATATCAGTTAAAAACTTTCCAGCATATTTAAACGTATATATTGTAGTATATTATTAGACAAATTATCATCAATTCCTGAGCTATACACGAGATGTCTGTGTTTTGATACAACTTTAATTCCAAATTTGTTTACAGCCATCCAGGAAGGACCATGCCTAAAATTGAAAGCAAAGCTATCTCGAGCACCAGCGGGGATGAGGGTTCTTTCCTCAACGGGCCATCGCGGGCGAAATGCATTATATGCAATAAAATATTCCAGTCCAGAGCATGGAGGAGTATATGCTATAATTGCACATGGGATAAAGCGAATTGGGACCGATTGGAGCAACATGCTATGGAGTATGAATCTAGATGATGGGTGAAATTATTCACCCATTATCTATAAGCCTAAAAGTATTGTAGTATTATGGTTTTTATATATAATATATAAAAACAAAAGTTACTCGTCATGTATTTATATTTCCTAATTACTATATTAGACTTTAATTTTGATATATGCGTCTATAGATTTCGTAAAACCTTTGAATAAGAACAACTTGTAGTCTAGTACATTTACTTTATAGATACATTTCTAGTCTAGGCTAGGTATAGCTAAAAAAACGGATAAAATTATTCAGTTTATATTAACGAAATTATTACTGTCACACTATCTGCCTTATTTTTAACCTATATTGCTTTCTCGTACATAAAACATAAAACCATCTTTCTTATAAGTTCTCTGATAAAATAAGCGAAAGTATCACTGACACACTACCTGTCTTATTTTTAAGCTATATCGCTTTCTCACACATAAAACCCTTTTTCTTATAAGTTCTCTGATAAAATAATTCCATTACAAAAAAAACTAAACTTAGATTATAAAGTATTTTTTACTAATTATTCACATATAGGTAACGTAACACAGTATAGCTACGTTACTAGGCTACATTCTGCAGCGGCTATTACCTGTATAAGTTTCAAAAATATTTCTTTTTCCTATCCATCTAAATAAAAATGTAGACACGGCTTTATTTCGTCATGCTTTGTGAGTATGTTCCTGAAAATATATTCTGAACTTAACATAATTATTTGTTAAATTTCTTAATTTAGTTTCTTTTTCATATCCGTCTAAATAAAAATGTAGATACGATTTTATTTCGTCATGCTTTGCGAGTACATTCCTGAAAATATATACTGAACCTAATATAATAAAATTATTCGTTAAATTTCTTGATTTAGTTTCTTTTTCCTATCTGCTCCAAAATAAATAAATATTTAAATATCATTCATACTCGATGAATATGCATGCGCCTCATGAGCAACTAATAGCATGGAAAAACTTATAGAATTCTTTATTGTAGGGATAGCAGAACTTTGCTAATAAACGTGTATTTCATATCATTTCATTATTTCAGTTGAATCTTATCAACTGCCAAAAACAAGGCAGGTACTCAGAAATTATTAGTTTCGTGACTAAAATTGGAAACTAAAACTTTTGTTTGGTCACTTGTTTTTCAGTACTCTGTATGCATGAGCATGAGATAAACCAATGACATTATATTAAGTATAATGTCCTCAGACCTCAATGGTGTGCTTTATCATATTAAGGCGTTTATGTGAACGCGCTAAATAGGGGTAGGAACTAATAAGGAGATACCTATTTGATAAAATTTATCGTATATATTTTAAATCCTATTTCATATTAAGCAGAGTGGGGATCTGCGATATTTGGTTCTGTTTACTGTTAAAATGTGATAACTTTATATTTTCGTTTCGATTTTTTTTATAAACTTTGTCGATAATTAGATTTTGTTGTTGATTTTTAAATTAAAATATGTGGAAATATTCATAAAACACTAGTTTCCTATCTCATTCTGTATTGAAACAAATAACAACAATAATACTTATAATAATAATAACTTCCACTCCTGAAATTTTTGGTTATAAAGATAAAATTATTCCCAGAAGCTGGATATCTAATGTAGGTATGAAGTATTGTATACCTGAACTCGTTCCCAATACGTTGGTCCCAATAAGTCGTTCCTCGAACGTCGTACCCTCAGGCGTCGCTTATCATCATATATCCCAATTTTATATATTCGTCATCTTAATGATATATGGAAGCAATGCAGAGCTAGAAATTGATCAAGTGGTGAATGCCATTTTTTTAAACCTAAATAAATTCAGCTTAATCAAATAAGTCGTTCCTCAAACGTCGCGTCGTACCCTCAAGCGTCGCTTACCATCATATATTTCAATTTTAAATATTCGTCATCTTAATGATATATGAAAGCAATGCAGAGTTGGATATTAGTCAAGTGGTGAATGTAATTTTTTTTAAACCTAAATGAATTCAACATAATCCAATAAGTCGTTCCTCGAACGCCGTACCCTCAGGCGTCGCTTACAATCATATATTCCAATTTTAAATATTCGTCATCTTAATGATAGATGAAAGCAATGCATTCAACATAATCCAATAAGTCGTTCCCCAAACGTCGTACCCTCAGGCGTCGCTACCATCATATTATATTCCAATTTTAAATATTCGTCATCTTAATGACATATGAAAGCAATGCAGAGCTAGAAATTAATAGCCGAAGTGAACGAAATTAAACTGAATAGTATATGACCGACGACGTCACTCGAGCATTGGGTTCCTGTGTATGGGTTAAAATGATAACCGACGCTATACGAAAGTGAAAGGTATATGATCGGCGCCGCGACGTCGCTCGATATGTGAGTGGAATGCAAACTGCTACTTATGTTGCTGTCAGATGACCAACGCTATACGAAAGTGAAAGGTATATGATCGGCAACGTCGCTGCGTGCGGGCGTCGGTCGGGCGTCGGTTCGCTTGAAACCCAGCTTGGACCTTAAATTTTCTTATGGAGATTTACATGCAAAAAAACGGTTTTCTGCGATCGAAACGGCTTAGCCTATCTACTTATGGGCTAAACATGTCACATGAATTATATTGGAATAAAATATCTTTAAATTGTTGCCAGCCTTAAGCATGTAGACAAAGGTAACTCACAAAACAAATTAAAAGCATTCAGTGAAAGTACAGCATCGGGATGAAAAATGATTGACATTTGACATTTTAAACAAAACGTGATATTATCCTTTTCCATTTGCTATTAAGTACAGGGTGTCCCAAATTCGAGCCTCATCATTGGGATCTCGGGAACTAGAAGAGATACGAGATCGGTTAAATGGAGGCAAAGTTGCGCAATTTGATGCTGATCAAAATGCCACCTTCCAAATTTAAAAATTCCGAACACACAGATTTTTTAAAAAAACCGAATATTTGCGATTTTATTTTTATTTTTTTATGACTGAAAATGTCAAATTTATTTTGTTATACCTATTCAAAAATTTTGATCAGCATCAAACTACGCAACTTTGCCTCCATTTAACCGACCTTGTATCTCTTCTAGTTTCCGAGATCCCAATGATGAGGGTCGAATTTGGGACACCCTGTACACCTTAGGCAATTTATCCTTAAGGGCTCCGACCATTATTATAATATATATGAGCTATGTACCGACCGGAAGAATCGGGGGTTTCATGCACATGCACATAAAAACAATTAATTCCTATTTCAGATCTAATTTTTTGAATAACGCCTAAATATAAGGAATCAGCATTGTTACGTCTTAAAGGTATACCACTTGGAATATTAAATTTACAATACTTCTGACGAAATGACCAAGAATGATCGTTACATAGTTTCAAGATGTTGGATGTTATTAATAATTATATTATTAATAGTTACTCACCTTAATATTATTATCTGGTACAATGCCTGTTCTCTGACGTCATTGCTATGAAAATTATGATATTAATTTATTGATATGCCCGAGGATATGCCCTATCAGAAATTAAATAAGGTCGGGAACCAGCAATAAAATATTCAATTCTCAATAATGTAGCCACTAAATAATGATTATACTGTTATTAAATATCAAAGTTTTATGTAAAAAATTCGTTATTTCGTTAGACATCTTCAAATACTAGATCGCTACACCATTCACTGAAATTATCTGATAATGTATTCACTGAAAAATCATTGAAAGATGAATCCTAGATATAAAAAAATTTCTAAGTAAAGCATTTTTCCAGTGGCGTATCATTCTATAAGAATATTGTTTATGTTGGCTCTATAACTCTCGCTACTCGTTTAAATTTGATTTTACGTAACAACTCTCAATTATTAAGCTTTGTTAAGATTAATTATTATTTTGATTTTCCCATTTTTCACTAAAATTGACACTTAAGATAAGACCAAAAATGACAACTATGCATACGTGTTGGGAATGTTTCTGCATAAAATTTACGTGGAACAGCAGTTACACATGTACTTATATACCTAGCGCAAGGTATTGTCATGTCGTGTCGTGTCCTGATTTTAGGCGGCCAAAATCTGAGACAAGAACGTTAGAATGCAATAGCTTATTTAACAATAACCTTTGAAATTTGGCGCTAACTTTACGGCGGTTGTAAACAATAGAGCGTCCCGCTATTTCAGTCTGTCCTTAATTCGTTGACACTGACTAATATTTGAATAATAAGATTCTAGATACTGAATAGGTACAGCTCGGATGAATTATGCATGGGCATAGAATTCCATGCATAATAAACGCTATCACTGAAAGTCGCCAAAATATTATTCAAAGATTATAAATAATTTATTATTTCATTTTGCGTAATTTTAAATTCAAGAGCAATATGCTTCAGCATCGTAGATAATTTGGTAAATATTTATGTTCCAGATTGTCGGTAGAGAGTTTCGATTAGCATACTGTTTGTAGGTTTAGAATTCATTGGGCTGTCGACGATCATTCTTTACAGGTTTCCTTATAGGATTACATTAAAATTTAGCTGCGTAATTTTAAGTCCTTTATCTGGTATAACACAGCAAATTAATAAATAAATACTATGATTTCAAAAGCACCGTTTGTTCATCTTATATTAACTACGATAATTTGCTATGTTGGACACATTTTGTCATTCTGAATGAGTATTTATACTTGTACGATTAGATTGGCTATGGCGTGCAGCCCCGATCTCAACCTCATCGAATATTTTTGGGACGAACTTCGGAAAGCTATTTGTCCTATTAATTGTTAACAAGTGATAATAGCATGATTATTGAATTTTTGAAATTCTAGTAAATTATTGATTTTGATGCACCTGTTAAATGAAGTTTTTCTTCGGTATCCGGAATCCCAACAAGGATGCTCTTGAGTAAACAATGAAAAGCTGAGATATGAATGTAGTAAAAGCCAATTTAGTCAAATTTTCCTCATTAATAGATATTCCGGTAGAATTGAATTCAGGGCATTACATTACAAAAATGTATTAATCACTTTGGTGAAACCCTATATTACCGGAATTGCTTTTAAAGTTCTTGAGTAAATATAGCATGTTCGCATGTTGTTGAGCCGCCCTGTACAAAAACCGTGCAAGTTTACGAATCTTAAGCATCCATAATCATTATGACATCCCCAATAACACGTTTGGAATGTTTAGGTGCAAACATGTTTGCCATACGTAAAGCTGACTGCTTAAACCATACTTATTAAGATATGTACTTAGACTTAATTACCTCGCATTAACTCTGGCCAACAAGAAGTTTATTGGCAAGTAATTATACGTATTTATGCGACAACACAATGTGACTGGAAATAATTTATGGCTGTCATAAAAGTATGTTTTGTATATATGTGGTTTTTGTTCATGAGCGTACCAAAATTCCCGGATTGCTTTCGCATTTTTATATTAAGGGAAAAAGCGAGCAATGTTCTTCAGTGCTAATCATCTTATTATTATTCTGTTTTAAAAAGATCCACGAGATACGGAATGGTGCCGAGTTCACCTCAAGTTAAAGATCTTCTATATGCCCTCACCACTACTCTACACTGCCAATATAGTTGTTATCAAATTACAGATAAATCTACTGTTTTAATTTTAACTACATCTTTTAAACTGTTTTATTGGATTAGATAGCTTCCAAGACGTCTTTTGAATTCCGAACTAATATTCAAACTTGTTGATAAAAAAATTGTTTGCTGTATTTAAAGTTAGTGTCAAGGTCATACCACCAAGTAATATACGATCGTAAATTCTCGCTGTCGAAACTCGTTGTTCTTTATTGACCTACTGCCTATCTGTGTTGCTCGTATTCATCTCTAACTAAATTATTCGTTAACATATTTTAGTATCATACTTTTAATTCAAAATCGTCCAAACTGGATTATGGAGGTTGTTTATGAATTGCTATCAATTTTATAACGTCTGTTTGTCAATTTTTATTCGCTCTCTGTATTGCTTTGAAATTAATCACGACTTGATTTCGACCAGCAAGCAAATAATGCATATACCATAATAAGCTATTCCAAACACAAACTAAAACTAATTAAAATACCACTAAGTAATAGAGTTACAGCACAACAACTCACAACACAGCACACAACACAAGACATAAAAAAAAACTTACTGACAATGTAACAATAGGATGCCAACGATTATGTGCAAAACCAGAATACACAAAATGTCCACTGAGAGGGAATGGGGTAGATAATAAAACAACTCATCCGTTTACAAGATGTAATATGGATGCCTCCGAGGGTACCACATAACACTAAAAAATATTATTTAAATTATCAGATATATTGTTAATTAACTCGGTAATTAAAAGTAGTTAAATTTATAAAAAGTTTCCGAAATAATAATATTTTTGAAGTAAAAACTTCATTAGCACGGGTGTGATTTGGGACTCGATGAAACGAAAAAGCGACAGCAAAAAGAGATCTATAGGAGGTAGCCTCCGAAAGAATTATATAGAACACAGTGTTGTACAGGGTTATCCAACGAGGACTAGACATTCGATTTTTTGACTTTTCCTGTACTTTTATAAAAAAAAAATGAAATAGCCATCTTATGATATGTTCAGCAAAAAACAATAATTGAACATCAAATAAAAGTGCTAGGGGTCACTTTGATATTTTTTTAAATGGAACACCCTGTATATTACTACATTTTTGGACTCTCTAGAAAAATCTAAACACATTTTGTGTATAATATCCTATACCTATCTTTAGCTGTATATTGATAATTGAAAGTCGGGCATTTTGACCCTTTGACAGGCTCTAAAATCTAAACTGCACGAGATCAAAGAAACCGGTTTGCACATTCCTATCTTGAGTTTTCATAAGCTATCGAATCATAGTAACTTTGAATTTAATCGGAGGTTTATAAGTTCCGGTTAATTTTATCCGCAGGTTAAATTCGAAGATACTGTCATTCGATAGTTTATGAAAACTTAGAATAGGAATGTGCAAGCCGTTTTCTTTAATCTTGTGCGGTTTAGATTTTAGAGCCTGTCAAAGTGTCAAAATACCCGACTTTCAACTGTCAATATTTAGTAAACAGCTAAAGATAGGTATAGGATAGTATACACAAAATGTGTTTAAATTTTTCTAGAGTCCAAAAATGTAGCAATATAGTTCCATTTAAAAAAAAATCAAAGGGACCGCTAGCACTTTTATTTGATGTTCAATTGTTTTTTGCTGAACATATCCGCATTCGCGGGTGAAAATTACATAAGATGGCTATATCAGTTTTTTTTTTATAGGAGTACAGGGAAAGTAAAAAAATCGCTTTGTCTAGTCCTCGTTGATAACCCTGTACAGTTGTTACATGTTTGTTAAGGGTAAAAAGTAGTTCTCGTCCGATCACTGAAGTTAAGCGACGTCGGGCGTGGTTAGTACTTGGATGGGTGACCGCCTGGTTTAGTTTTATCAAAGTTGCACATCTACAGCGTGTGAACTGCACACATATTTTTTTATACGAGCTTTATACTGGGTAACTGAATGGCAATCCTTTAATATTATATATTAATGGTGATTATTAAAATACGTGTACATGGTACTTTCCACCTTTGTACTACATTTACTTGTAATGCAATAAAGATTATTTATTTATTTATTTATTTATATAGAAGGTTATTAATCATTTTCATACAATAATAATTTCGCTAGAGAAACGTACTACAATTATTAAAACATTAATGCACACTCTTGGTCTCGAAACTCGGTGTTAGCAGTTATATATCAATAATTATTAATCTTTCCGTTTCTCTCCGTCTATTGTTGAAGTGAAACTACTTTAGGTGCGCGCTTTACCTGGAGAGTAAGCTGGTGAAGGAGTTTCAAAATTTGTTTAAAATCTTTGATATACGGTGAGGCAAATGTTATAAAATGTGTGACTTGTAACGTTATAAAACGTGTATCGAATGTAGAGAGATATATCGCGATTTTGGTACGACTCAGCTACAATTCAGACCAGGCATCTGAACTGTGGACGAATGTCTAACTTTTTCGTGTGTTCCAAGTCATCTGCACCGAACTCGCTTATATTTCTCTGAGGAGAATCGATCGTTGAACGGGCCGCGGTCTAATGTATAGTATGTTCTACTATTCATGTCAGCGAATTTGCATAAAATAAAAATGTATAATACGTTAAAACAAAAATATTATTCTTGGATGAAGTTTCACCTCCGGTGTGTGGCCCACAAGAAGAAGGGTAAAGTCAGAAAAAATGCTTATCAAAGTGAAACGCTTATCAAAATAAAACTCCCCTTTAATTAAGCATGTTCCAGTATAGCTAGAGGGTTGAAATTTTCAGGACATGTAGCCGGGGTAAAATGAGGATCCTGGTCGATAACTGGACCCCAAATAAAAAAAAATAAAAAAGAAAGAAATTTTTTTTCGGAAAGTTGATAAAATAAGAGTATTATAAAAAGAAATAAAGAAAAATAAAATAATAAAAAAAAGTTAGAGAAACGCGATTTTCGGCGAAAAAAAAAGTTGAAAAAAAAAGGAAAAAAATAAATAAGAAGTGTCGAAACCGGGGCAAAAGTTTAGAAAAAAAGCTTAAAAAAAACTCAATTCCTTATATATCTTTCAGAAGTTTCACTTCAGTTGTGTGTTTATAAAGGTGAGGCACATATTTTTTTTATTTCTTCCCTGAAGTAAAACCTTCATTAGCACGGGTGTGATTTGGGACTCGATGAAACGAAAAAGCGACAGTAAAAAGAGATCTATAGGAGGTAGCCTCCGAGGCATTATAATATCCTTTACACAAATAGTGCACTATATAAAAATCGGCCTTTCCTATTGGTCGATCTGCATGGCCCTCCGCTCGCTTCGCTCGCTACGCTACGTCGTTTTTCATTGTCTTGCAGCTCTCTTTTTTTAAACGGGTCCATTGTGCTAGAGTTTTTCTCGCTCTTAAATTTGTCGTCGAGAGTTTTGTTAAAATGCGAGAATTTTTACACTGCGGGGCGACGACGCGACGCCGACGTAAAAATTTTTAAAAACATTTCGCATCTATGAATGTCGGCTTGGCTCTGACTGTAAATTATGAATGTTCTATAGAAGCTGTGGATGTTTACTTCAAAAAATTTATTACAATTTAATACCTAATTTAAAACCGTAAATAACATCTAAAATGTCGGACCCTATAGAAACAAAATGGCAGCATTGGTTGTAGGCCACTAGTATATATACAGGATACAGGTTAACTTATATTAATGGAGAAACTCTTAATCAAAGATGGGAGAGACACAACTGAGCTAAAGCCCGGATCTGGAGCTCCAAGACTGCAAGGCCTTTTCCTGGGATATCCCTAATAGATGCCAAGCTTTGGCCTCCCACTGGGGCGGTTCGATAATTATTATGTTTATATAAAATAATGATTTGTATAAACGTGTTTTCGTAACTTTTCTTTTTTTCATGTAAACAAATTAATAAGATGCAGTACGGAAAATTTACAAAATAATCGAACACGGTATAAGTAAGTAGTGAAAAAATCGCTAGAAGAGTGCGTGGAAGATAAAGAGTCGCAAGAAGGCGCCAATGTTGCAAGAAATGTTGCAATATTTACATAATCAAGTGAACTTCTGGCAATTTTTATACTTATTATTATTTAAATCAAAATGAGAGTACGTGGAAAGCGCCGGAAGGCTAGGTAGAAGAATAAGAGAGGTTATTCTGATGCTAAGAGCGTCAGTGTCCCACTCTTTTATTTTCGTATTTTGCACCATCAAGTGTACTTCTGGCGATTTGCCAATATAATTTGGGGTTATTCGGTAAACTATTAGTCAACTGACATAAATTAATTAATATTTATTAATCATATTCGAAGCACCAATCAAACAATATGAAATTGTGAGTTTTGCGAGCTATAATAACAAACACATGTATCAATTATTATTGATACTTTATTGAAAAGTACACGAGGTTCGCAGACATCGCGATTTGTTTGGTCGGATGCTGGGTATAACAACTATGAAGGGAGCAGCGATATCGAAAAATGGTTTCGTATCACATGACTCCGATACCTACATCATTATGTCACTTAAGATAGAAGAATCTGCGTTAATGAAAAGTAAAATCGCATTCGATTTCGTGTACATATAGTTTTGGTTCGGTATTGTCAGCCTTCAATCAAAGATTACGAACGTTCGTGATTTAATCTTTGTTTCAGACCAAACTGGACCAACCGACTTTTCGAAAGACTTACACAAAGATAACTTGTCACTTATTTAAAATCTCGGCAAATTCAAATATTGTAATTAAGTGTTCCGATATGGATGTTATTGTAATTTTGTCAGAAAACAGATAAAATTGTATAAAAAATTTGGAACGACTGCGGAATTTCCGATAAACGTCATTATTCGTATAAATGCACTTCATGAATTCCTGGGATTATAATTATTGTGCAAAGCATTACCAGGATTACATGCATTAACATAATGCGATTATATCCCTGCGTTTTTTAGAAAAGGAAAACAGTGTTCGTATAAAATGCTTTGGAGTCAAAATAGTACCAAAAGGTATTCGCTGATTTAGGAAAATACTTTTTTCTTCAAACATCAGTAAATCCGTCATTACTCGACTGTGTAGGCGGCCGTGAAGTTTCGTTTTTCCTCCGCCGGAGCTTTACTTTTCACTTTTCTGCCGGCGGAGGTAAAAGTGTTGTCATAGCAACATAGATACAATACAAACAGACAACAAAATAAGCGTCAACAACTCTAGATTTATTAAACTACAATTTAGGAATAAATTGGTTATTATTTAATCGAACTTACTCAATAACTGCTTATCAATACGGAATTAAAACGCAATCGGAGACGCAATCTTAAAAAAATAATTATTGTTGACAGTGTCCACTGACAGCTTTATGTTACATTACTATAGCAACAACCTGTGCCTATTCACCGACACCGGTCTAAGCCGCCTTGCGAACCCCCTTATCTTTAATAATAATTATTAGATATTATTACTATTAAAAAGAGATGTTTTTGCATTAATTTGTCGACATTTGAAGAAAAAACAGCATATTTTATTTGGAGGAAAAGTTACTTTTCCTCCGTATAAAATAATATACTATTTATCCGATCAGACAAAAAACGACACCTTTCCGTTGTGTTTTCTCACCGCAAAAGTCATGATTCCAGTATATTGTATTCGTTGCTTGGCAACATGCAATAACTGTACAAGAATAGAAACTAACTGTCCGGGAATATAACATTCCCGTCCTAGGCCGGGAATGTAACATTTCTGTCATATTCAAACGCCTTGTTTGTCAGATCTGACGTCTATCAAAAGTAACATTTAGCTGTAGTTTCCGTAGCTACGTAATAAACTTCAAACTCGCTCGATTCAAAACTTGATATTATGTTGAGTGTAAATTTAAAACACCGTTTTATTTAAAGTATTTCGATCGGATAAAAAATAGTATGTGCAACTCGTAGGAAAAGCACATTCCTGGATTCCTGTGTTGTTGGCCTCGGCTGCGCCTCGTCCAGCAACTACCGCAGTCGTCCAGGAATGTTTTGCTTTTCCTCCTAGTTACACAATATTATTTCATACTGTACTTTAATGTGCCATTTCCCGGATTCATTTGAGTCCGGGAAATGATACATTACATCACTAGGCCGGTAAAGTAACTTTACCAGACTGATATATTTTAACTAACACATGGTTATTTCTGAACGATTTTTATTACAATAAACAATAAGTTATAAATATTACAATAAACGTTACAATAAACTTACTTATACATGTTAAATGTAATACTGCAGTTTGAGTTATTTGAAATATTTACAGAGGCAGCATCATATACAACTTGGGATTTATCTTTATTAACCAAAGATGATGAAACTTGATTCTGGTGGTGAAGAACTTGGACAAATGTTTCGCCGCCTTGGATCATTCGAGCCACTTTTGTCTAACTTTCCAAGGATTCCTCCACATATTTCTCTGCCACAGAACTGCTTTTCCATCCACCGTGTCGCTTCAGTATGCTAACATCGGCTCCAGCGTTGGCTAACATCGTTGCCAACGTTCTTCGAAAACAATGCCCTGTATACCTTTCAGGATGCTCTAATTTTAAAAACTCGGCTCGTTGACTCACACATCTACTTTGTCTATACACAATGAAAAATGCCTTTTCTGGAATGTTTTTAAGCGTAACATGCGATATTGACGGAAGATCTTTAGAAAATTTTCTTCGATTGCAGTAAACACCCTTTTAATATAAGTTTTGGTGTGGTTGACGTTGATAACTATTTGCGATCCTGTATCCTGAAGATCCTCATCATTCAAATTGTATAGCTCTTCTCTTCTACACCCCCTGAGATGCCTAAGAGTGCCACAACCTGAAACAATACAAAATCTCCATAAATATCGTTTCTTTATATAATATAAACGACAAAAAATCACTTTTGATAGAAATTTTTGCTTGTCCAAAAAATAATGACCATGATGGTATGTGAGATTTTCGCCTCGACAAATCTTATTTTCTGGAGAAGCAAAAATTGTTATCAAGAGTGACTCTTTGTCGTATCTTTAAATTATTGGGCCATTTGTCCTCTTGTCAACCACATCCGCGGACATACTGTATAGTCGTGGCACTTTGACTTTGTTATTATTAAAATTCTTTTATTTAAAAGTAGGTACAACAGAAAAAGCCTTACCTTTATTAATAGATATTTCTCTGTCGGTGCTTCTATCGACATCTTCGCTAGTTAGCACTTTAGACTGGTTTGGTTGATGACCGACAGACTCTTTTTTGAGATAAGCCATCACTTTTGGATATTTGGATATATCGACGTTCTCATTGAGCATGACCATTGATTTTATCATGGAGTATTTGGCCCATAATGTAGAGCTGCTGGAATTTTTTGACTAAAAATAACCAATTACATTAGGAACCTACCGTTGAAACTACCATAATTTTTCACTAAAGCTAATTACACAATTTTAGCATTAAAAAAATCAATAAACTCTTACCCCATCCAAGAAGTTGGTAAGCCAACATTATATTTTCATTTAGACTTTTCTCCACATTATAAGTTTTACGCCATTCACAGAATATCTCGTATTCCTTTTGATATCGTCCGGAAGACTTGGCCGGGATAAGTTTCGCCGTCGCTTCAGAACTTTTTTCAAAATCTCTGCATCCATTTTATTCAAAATTATTCAAAAGCACAGATTCAAAACGATGCTGAACTGACAGACAAGACAGTCAATAAAAAAAACTCTTTGTTACTGTTAGCAACCGATTCAAAGCATACTACATTATCACCCTATATTAGGGCGATTCTACACGGGCAGTTAAAACGCGGCTGTTTTGCCGCTAGCAACCGCACCAAATTTTTCAAAACTACACGTAACTGTCAAAACGCGACTGTTAAACAGCGAACGAAACGCTGGACTCATTCTACATGGGCAGTTGAAACGCGGCTGTTTTGCAGCTAGTATCACAGTGTTGAAGTTCGTTTCAAATGGGCACTGTATAAATCGGCTGTGTAGCGGGACTTCTGTTATTATTGGAAGATATTTGTAAAAAGAAACCTCGCCAAAAAAGACGCTGGTGGACTGCCCCACGTTGTCAAATCGGCTCTCAAAAGTGCATAGAAGATATCCTGACAAATTCTTTCAGTTTTATAGAATATATCGGTATCTTCATTTGATGAGCTGCTTGGTTTCGTGAGTGAACATATTGCGAAAAGTGATACCATCATGAGAAATAGTATTCATCATGCAGCGAAGATCACTCCTGCGTAGATGCGGCACAACCGCGTATTTTCGCTTCGTGCAGTTTGATTCGCGTTTATGACGCTAGCGGCCGCAACGCCTCCAGAGGCGTAGCAACGGCCACTGGCGGTTTCAACGCCGACTGAGGAAGCAGCAAAAACGCTCATGTAGATAGCGTCATTTAAAAGCATAAGTTTTCTTAAAATAGGACGTTCCTAGCGGCAAAACAGCCGCGTATAGAATGGCCCTTACAGGTGCTACATTTTATAGTTTGTTTTGACAATACTGATACCATCATGTACTGACACATTACTGTCACCTTCAAACTACCTGAATATACAGTTCAATTTTTGTACCAAAAATTTGAAAAAAATATTGAACCGTATGAAATAAAACATTGTACAATACACGGCCGTGAAATGTCATTAAAGTGCTTGTCTAGAAACATCTAGACTCGTACTTTAATAAGCCATTTCCCGGCCTTGTAACGTAAATTACTATTCTCGATTGGTTGATTCGTTTCTGATATTATATACGATATTAAATTTTGCAACGAAGTCAATAAGCTGAGATACCAATTCTTTGATCGAAATTACATGACGAAAAATGTTAATGAGCTTTTCCAAAACAAATATTTCAAAAACTTTGATGCTTTCTTCTTGCTACGTCGAATTGCGTCAGTAGATTTAGGTTAGAAGAAGATGAGAGTGAAGAGTTAAATAAAAAAAAAATTAAGTTAATGAAATTTGCAAATACTGATGCATAGGCCAGAATCAGTTGTCCTCGAAGCATGCACATTAAGCTCTAGCTCAAATACCGGCGAGTAGGGGGGGGGGGGTATTTATTTAAGGCGCCACCAACTTGTAGACGGCACAAATCGAAAATCCCCAAATTATAACATAGAACTTGTCGCGAAGGCAAAACTCAGCCAATTAAGAGAACGGCAGGTCAATATGCCGATTAACCGTGAAACTGACTGATTTAAAAAAAAATCACGTTACCCAACCCTAGTACGTAAAGTGAATCCCTTGTTACACAACAAGTCAGATCAACAATGTGCAATTAGTAAAAATCATTGGTTAGGAAAATGAGTATAATAGACGAGAAATAAGTACTAAAAACTATAAGTTATAAAATAAAAAATCAGTAAAAATAATACTAAATAAGTTACCTGTTGCAAAAAGAAGTAAGCAAATAAACGTAAACGTTAGCTACATGATTACTATCTAATACCACAGTTGGCGGCTAGAGGTTGCGTATCTGTATTATTTAATCTGTGTTAATCAGATGCGCAAATTAAAAAAAAAATTGAAAACTACCAAACGCATAAAAAAATTACAGAGCGCTATCGAAGTTAGCCAGTTTTATGATGATGAGAACAAAGAATGCTTTAAACTAATTTTCGGTAAAATAAAACTAATAATCAAATATTACGAATTCAATTATAAAAAGAAAACAAAGGCAAACGAATAGTTCGAAACTCTGACCGGTAGAGAGAAATGAATTTTACTAATACATTGATGTATGTAATAGAAATAAAGTTATATATACAAAAAACTAGCTAATTAATTAATTTAACATAAAATTTCGCTTCAGTTAAGTGGACGAAAGTACTTGAATGTTAGGATATTAATAAAATAGCAATTATTTTAATAGAAATAGAGAATATCGCTCAGGCTGACTAACCTGATATAAATTAACCAGCAATTAAATATGTGTGTGTATTAGACTGAATTTATCATGGTTCGATTTGTTGGGGCGGATCCAGGACTCATCAGGAAAGCAACGCTCGCGATCGGGCTAGGCTTTCTCAGAGGGTGAACGAGAAAAGCTCCTGACAGAAGCGGTGATCAATCCCAATTCTGGCGCGGGTTTCAGGCACCAATCAACACTTAACCAAATATGAGGTAATGGTATGCCTGAAACTCAAAAACAGGTCGAATGGAAAGTCCCACAATGGTAA
>MU182173.1:464539-474895 GCA_016904865.1 Pissodes strobi | reverse complement strand
CTCTAAAAATCCTCACTTCAAGAATTTCGACTGGCCAATCGAAACACAACCCGCATATTACATGTCTAATCCAAGAATTTGTCTAGTCGGATTTTGACATCGGAAGCTTATTTTAATTAATTACACGAGTTAACCGATAGGAAATACTTATTCGACCCGCCATTGATTAAAAAGAACATGCTAGAACAAATTTCAACTCCCACCCCGTCAAAAACATCAATGGCGACTCAACGCGAAAGAAAAACAACCCAAAAACCGATTTTAAATTTTAGACAGTATCTTATTTCATCTACCGTGCCGCAGAGGTTACCACACGACTAGATAATTTCGCTTGGTTCGATAACCATGAAAGGTTGACACTATGGTGAACGCAAAATTTTAAATGAATTCCTTCATGATGGGACCGCAGTACTGCCAATTAGTGACACTTCGGTGAACGACCAAACTAGGCAAAAATCTGGCCCATTACAATGGAAAGAACCGAGGAAATAACTCATTATATTGCACGTATATGGACGACTGCTTCCTTATTTGATCCACAAGAACTGGAAGCAGAAAATTCAGGATGTGTACTAAACGGATCTGAATATGAAACAGCATAATTTTGTATTCGCTTAGTTTTCGAGATGTTGTATTCGAAGTAGAAACAGAAATTAGTTTTATCAGATTCTATGAAAACAATTGACGTCTTTCTAGTTGATTTCTGGCAGTTGATCAATAGTTTACTGAACAACCCCAAATTATGTGCATAAATCGCCAGAAGTACACTTGATGACGTACAATACGAAAATAAAAAAAAGTCATGAGTCGACGCTCTTAGCATCGGAATTGCATATCTCGCTCATTCTTCCACTTAGCCTTCTGGAGTTTTGCACGTAATCTCATTCTGAATTAAGAAATAAGTATAAACATTTCTAGAAATGCACTAGTGCCAGTTTCTCAAAGCCCGAATAACTTTATTCCTAGAATAATTACTATGGTTACAATTATACAATTGTATTAACAATCGTTGTCATAGGAAATATTTGAAGAATAAAGTTATCCATACTTTAAGAATCTGGGAATTAGTTATATAGATATTGCAAAATTGAAACCTTCTGGCGGTCCTTTACCTTCGTCCAATTCGAGGACCAATTCTTCTGGCGATTTTGTTTACATGAAAAAAATTACATGTTTGACCTCCTACCATCGCATTATACATCCAAGATGCTTTCTGGTAGCTCGACTCTCATTATGTCGGTAACACTCGAACCTGTAATGGATATACATTTCACTGCATTCCTCAGCCAGCTCTTAAACTACTATATATACTAAACTACTACTCTTTAAAACAAAACTTCAAAAAATATCAATAGATTACATATTCTCTAAAAAATGGCGCGGAAAATATATGAGAGTTCCTTAACTCGGACCTGGCAAATATTTCTGTCCACGAACATTTGTTTGTTTTCGCTCCTGACTTGGGTTCGTATAGGGTATAGTTTTTGAAGTGAATTCTTCTTTGGTTTCATGAGAGTGATTTTTCAAGGCCGCGTCACGACACGGAAAATTTTCGTGAGCGTTACGACACGATTTATGAAAGAAGATAAAGTATATGCCTGTAATGAGAAAGAGATAGAGGTTCGAGTCGCGTTGAATCGGACTTTAGCTCTTACCAGTTTTACACTAGTAACAGATTTTCTATTATATATTCGCAGTGTATTTGGATCCATAGGTTAATGTTATTGAGCTTATTTTGGTAAAGAAGTATTCACTTCTAACACATGTTCTGTGTTACACGCGACTTTTTTAATTTAAAGGCAAAACTTAGAGGATTATAAGCTTTTTTGCAAGAAAAGGACGTTAATAACGCAATAGTTCCCATAAAACCCATAAAGTTGTAAACTCGGTTGTAAATTGTTGAAGTCGATAACACAGCTTGTGCATAAGCTGTGTCATTAACAAGAAACTTAACAGCATGCAGATGCGAAAACGTACCAAAATTACTTGAAACTAAAACGTCAGTGGTATCACTTCTAACAGTTAGACCAGCGATTGTGAAAAATTTAAAGCAATATATACGTCGGTGATAAATGTAATATGTATCATAAAAAGATCATAACAAAAAATAATAACATAAAATATATAAGGTTACTTTCACGATATTCACTATACTACCCAGTAAAATTAATTTATAACGTGCTCGTATTTATCTTTGATGGACTTAGTACTTCACAGTTGACATAGCGATATCAATGAAATTTTCCGGTTATTACGTTTACGGATCTTTGTTTTGACAGCAAGGTTATTAAATTTAACTCTTCAATAGATTTGCTTTGCCGTGTTAAATCAATTATTATCCGTATAGTTACGTATCACAATGTTTTGTTTAAATTATTGGTGCATGATTTTTCGCTTAGATGCTGAATCTCACCGATTATATACTCGGTATTAAATGTGAATATTAATTTTTGAGTACCTATACCTACCTACGATTATATCAAATAATTCGTTAATATTACCTATATTACGTACCGAATTAAAATGTTGCCGATTAAAATGTATTATTCAAAAATAAATAAATATAAACGCGCCTCTTACTCGAGATTAATGTGTGCATTCAATTCGAGAGTAGTTTTCATATCGTAAGGCGACCTTTCACATTTAAATCACCGATTCTTCTGCAGACGCTTTTAAATTGGATAGAGAAAATAAAAGGCAAGTCACTGGCAAAACGGTATGTGTATTTTTATCCAATTAACGAGGACAAAAGCTTATTTAAGTACTGCACAGCGCTTGAGCCGATCGATAACGAAAGCGGTTTTTACACACGTAAGGCTGATTTTCTTCTTTATAACTTGACCTAAATAAGATATATTATTTGTACGTGTACAATTTTGTATTAATCGTATTTGGTATTGCTTATTATTTATTCTATTTGTATCTATATATTTAGCTATTGTGGTAGATCAAAATTCAAACCATCAGGGAACATTTTCTAAGTCACGTTAAGCTGCGTATTAAATATATACGTGGTTGTCAGATTCATTAGACATTATTTGCAGAGTACCTTCGACACCTGCAACTCCCATAATTGCAAATGAGGATGGTTGTTTTTTTTTTTCGAGAATAGCAAGTAGCTCAGGACATGTTGGCTGGTGCTGCATCAGAACGTTCGGGGATTAAATATTTTAAGACTGATGTATTTTATAATAATCTGTTGGCAATAGAGGAAGAAATTGATATTGCCATACTGCCAAGACGGGAGCAGGCAGACGGGGCTGTATTTAATTTTTCGCATGGCCCTCCGCCCGCTACCGCTCGCTACGGGGGCTCAAGCAAAGGCGCAGGTGCTAACCAAACCTAACCCAAGAGTGCCCAAGACATACCCAAAATCAAGAAAAAACTGTTTGCTAACCAAAACTAACCCAAGACATAGCTCCGTCTCTCTGTTCCCTAGACTCTTTTACTGACAACCACGTTCCAGGGTTGTGGATGATAAGTGGTTTCGAGATAGCTTTGATGTTTCCCGGCGGGATTGCTGTCAACAAGAGTAGAGATGGAGGTACTCTGTACTTATATCGGCGTTCAGTGGCCTCTGAAAATATTCTGCATGTAGTTTATTTTATCGAAGTATATATTATACCAGATAGCAATGTGGAGACGTTTGACGCTTTTATGATTGGTTGGGAATTATTATTATTATTGTTATTTTATTGCATACGATCACGTGGTCTTTTGGTCCCGGAGGACCATTACCAGCCTACACTTCAACTTCTTAGTATCAACTACAATATGATTGGTAAACAGAGAGAACTTGGGCTGGATAATTCTTCAGTTATAATTTTAGGTAGGCTAGCTATCATCGTTTTCAATAAACGCCATATCATGAATCCCTGAGATTATGCAATTACAACCCTGCGTTTTTTAGGAACGGAAAACAGCGTTTATATAAAATGTTCGAAGCAGAAAATTCAGGATTGATACAAAACGGATCTGAGTATGATGATCAGTTCGATGGTGATATTGAACACGAGTTATGGAACCGAATAATTTTGTATTCGATTAGATTTTCTAAGTCAGGTGAAGTTGAAAGTTAATTTATTGTATATACGATGTCAGATTCATTAGGCATATATTTGGAAAGCATGTTCGACACATGCAACTCGCACCAATGCAATGAGGATGGTTGTTTTTTTCGAGAATAGTAGCTCAGCAAAGGTTGACTGGTGCTGTGATTCTGTATCAGAACGTTAGGGATTAAATACTAAGAGCGATTCAATTTATAATAATCTGTTGGCAATAGAGGAAGAAATTTATATTCTCTACTACTTACAACGTGGTTGCTGATGGTGAGTTGTTTCGGGATAGCTTTGCTGTTTCCCGGTAGGGTAACAGGAATAGTTTTCTTGGCTGTAAAAAAATATCTCTGTACTCATATCGATAATAATCTACATATAGGTAGTTTATTTTATGGTAATGTATATCGTAGCAGATTGTAATGCGCAGACGTTTGAAGGCTTTTATAATTGACTGGGAAACTTGGTTTTTCTTCAGGGTAGTAGCTTCATGTGTCTGAGAGACCGCAATGCATTCAATTTGTCTTCATGTTGCAGGGTTGGTGTTTCAGGTACGGTTATAATTGTTTCTTGATTTTTATGAAAACAGTATAATAAAATTTTGAATGATCAATGCAACCTTTTTGATCTGGGGATCAGTACAATTGATTGCATTGTCACACGATCGCATGGTCCTTTGGTCCAGGAGAACAATTACCACCCTACACTTCATGGTGGTGCTAACTATGAAATGATTGGTAAACAGAGAGAACCTAGGCTAGACAATTCCTTCAATTTGAGAAGGGCTAGTTTTCAACGTTTGTATCAGTTGTCTTTAAGTATCTATTGGGGGAACTGCTGAGATGTACTGATGTGAATTTGCCGATTGGGATATTTTATTTAAAAAAATGTGAACTTTTTGAGGTCACTGTTCTTAAGTATACTCCAAAAAATATCCTTTGTTAAAATACCATATAAGATTAATTGGAACTAAAGAGAAGTTAAGAAATAGGCTTAAAAGTGGACTGTCAGTCCGATTATACAGGGTGGCTCGAATTCGTGTCTATGTATGGGGAACTCGAAAACCGTAAGAGATACAGTGTCGGTCAAATTAAGGCAAAATTGCGCATTTAGGTGCCTAGCAATATGCCGTTAAATTATTTAAAATCACGCCAAAGCAAAATATAGAAAATAAAAATAATAAAAAAATAAAAATAAAAAAAAATAAAAATAAAATAAAAATACATAGTCATATTAATAACGCCAATACCATCTGAAAAAATAAAAAAAATTAAAGTTCGTATTTAAAAAGAGGAAGTGTATGATGATCCCTTGAAGACGAAACGTCGGATTTCAAACTGGATACCATCATTATATAAAGCGGAAAAAGTGGCAATGCAAAAGTGCAATTGAATTTGAAATCCGTTTTTAAATAAGCCCAGGAAAAGCTAAAACGAAATTTCAAAATTTCGGTTTTTTTTCCGGATATCTCCGTAAATACTCGGAATTTTAAAACTTTCTAAACGGCATAGGCACTTAAATGCGCAATTTTGCCCTAATTTGACCGACACTCTATCTCTTACGGTTTTCGAGTTCCCCATACATAGACACGAATTAGAGCCACCGTGTACAGGGACAGTGAATATGAATGGACTATATTCTTCAACTTTAATTATATTTTATTCAATAAAACCGTTTCACTTTCTGTTGAGAATCTTATGAATAAAGTATAATCAAAGTTGAAAAATAATCCATTTATTTCCATTGTAATAATTACAATTAGTGGGAGATTATTTATTGAAATATAGTGTTCTTTAAGTGACCACCGTTATTCTCGATGCCTTCATGTAAAAGTTGAACGAATTTGGATAAGACTCGTTAAAGAACAACCATGGGTGATAGCCTCAATTTCAACATGGACGTTGGTTTTGAGTTCCTTAATGGTTCTCGGTTTCTCCTTGTACACATTGCTTTTTAAATAGGCCCAAAAATAAAAATCAGGAACAGTAATATCCGGTGACCTAGGGGACCAGGGAGAGTTGCTTTTACGAGATAACAACCGTTGCCGAAATGATTCTTCCTAAACAGGCTCTATCAGCGTGGCTAGTAGCAAGAAGCTAATTTTTTAAATGTCAATATCTCAAAAATAATTCTTCTTGGACCCGAAGTATCTGGTATCCCAAGTTTCAGAATTTTACGTGGCATTTAAAAATATAATAACTAACAACAAAAGGTTGGTATGTCTTGTGTTTTTAATAACTCATGCTGTATAATCAAAAATATTTTTTCGCTCTAGGTAAATGAAAAGGTTGGTGGTATCGTACAAACGCCACTTGAAAATCTCGGATATAAATAAAATGATTTCTTTCGAATATAGGTAACCAAATAATTTACTAACTGTAAGTTAGTTTGAAAAACTACCCTGGCATAAATAAAAAAAAGGAGCGAGTCTGCTAGTACGCGAGACACTGATGTGTAAACATATTCTATATCGACATCGATTGTGTAATTTATTGTATTGCTTCAATAGCGTGTAACTGGATAATTTTTTAAAGCCCTTGGTATTTTGTATGCTCAACAAATATTTGAGCAGCCCTAGTAAAGTATGTATTTCGTCTTCGTGACGCCTGAATATAGGCAACCACTTATTTGGAATTGGTTGCCTATAGTCTGGCGAAGAAAGAAGGAAGCGCTGAAGTAGCTTCGCACTAATCACTGCGCATGTGTTATGATTTCACATCCCCTTACACACTTTCGTCCATTTTCCCGAGATTAACACATCAATATATTATTTATTAAAACCAAACTACTATATTGGTACCTTTAGTATTTAAGGGTACAAATATGGAAAAAGTTAAGGATATATGTTGAAAATAAAAGCAAAAATTTAAAAATTAATAACTTTATTAGGATGTAGGGAATCTCGATTTAGTGTATCGCATCTTAAGGTGTATTCTATTGCATTTTACAGAGAACTCTAACACATGTTTCAACTTAATAAAAGTGTTTACAAAAAATTGCAGATATTTTAAAAATGGGGTTTATGACTTTTAAGCAATAAGATGACATATCCTACTCAAAACGAGAACACACAATTCCTGTTTGGAAATATTTTTGTTTTAAACAACCCGTGCAAAATTACTTAATGCTCTTTTCGAAGCTGTTCCATTACTCAAAATTATGAATTTTCTAAAAAGTAGGTAATTAATGTTTCGATTCAAGATTAAATTTTGAATAACTTTAACAGAGGGTTATTTTCCGTGAGTGTATTTCGTGTTTGTTACGGTTCTGCGGCGCGTCTCTCCCTTAGGGTACCTCTATTCTTTGAAATTATGCTTTTAATCCTGTATTTTACGATCCAACAACCCGATTTCTTGATAATTTATTTTATTCCAGGTGATAGCGAAACCATGGGTATTGTCGCCGGACACAAATACGGGGGACCTGACAAAATTGTGCAACCACAAGCGAAAAATAATGGCGATGGCCTCGTTAGACTGTAAATCGCCGGATTTCGAGGGTAAAATGAGGAAAGGTAAGGATTATCGTAATTTTTTCCCGCTTCTATATTATACAATCGCATTTTATAAAATATGTAGTTTAATCCCGCATTTGCCCTGCTGAAAGCGGAATCGACTTAATCGTATCGTGATTTAAATATTTTTTGCATTTGAATTTGCTTCACGGCTTTGGTCAAATTAGGGACTCCTCTGATCGGTCTTAGGATTAGACCGGGTGTCAAAATGGAATTGTTTTCCGACGTGGTGTTACTACAGAAGATCAAAGCATAAGTTTTGAACATAACCTGACAATTTGAATATACACAGGGTGTTTCAGCAAACACCAAATGTTAATGCAAAGTTCCTTGTTAGAACAATACGTAGGAAACTTTATTTATATGTACGTCCTGAATGGCTTCGTTTTTAACTTATGTGGGTGTCGAAATTGAAGTTAATCATGCAGTAAGGATGTTGCGCATATGGAATCTGTAAAATTATACAGAAAATATCAAGTCTGTGAGCGCATTTGACTCTAAACCACGCAACCTGAAGGCAAAATCAGGAATGATAAGATTACAATTTTTACTGCTTCTATATTATTGTTGTATTTTGTCTAGTTTAAGCCCGCAACGCGTTAAAAGCGGGACGCTTTTATGCTAAAAACTTAATAGCGCCCTATTTTGCTAGTTTCTAACTTAAAATTCACGTATTTTCGTCTTTTATGCACCATTCAAAGCTTCAGTAACTAAACCATTCGATCGATAATAATCTTCGATATACTTGTGTGTACAGGGTGTCCCATTTTCGATGATATTACGGGGTATCTCACTTACGAGTAAAGATAGAGAGTTGCGGTTTTCGCAATACTGTGCTACTTTTTTGTGAAAAGAACGATGATATAAACAAAATTTTCATAGCCCGCTTCGTTTCCGAGATACAGAGCGAAATTGAAAATAATGCATTTTGAGACCCCCCTCGTATCTCCGTTATCCTTTAACATATTGCAAAGCTAAAAACTTGCTCTTATATACTTTTTTACGTAGAACCCAGTGGCGTAGTCAGATTTTTGCTGTGCATGAGCTGTCAATTTTTTGCTATAAATCAAACTTATGTTTTTTTTAATGGAACACCCTGTATATTTATCTTTCGTTTGAATGGAAATTTTATAAGCTTTTCAAAAATATATAATACATGATATGTATTTTAAATAATAAGCCTAAAATTCATAATTTCACAAAATGTATCTCTATATAACACTCTTGATGAGTATAGTAATAGTATAAGCATTATCTTTTAAACAACGTTATAAGTATTAGTAGGCAGAGATTATCAGAGCAATGGAATGATCATTTTTTTATTGGCAAGACATGTCAATGGCGAAATGTATATTTTCTGTGTAATATTGTATTTTTTACGATGGTTGAAAACGAAAATTTTGAATATTTTGAAAAATATGACATGTTAATCTGCTTTATACAGAGCAATGAAGACTCCCGTGAAACTTCTCAATTTGAGAAGTTGAGAAGTTCTCAACTATTATTCAATATGTTTGTTTGAATATTTATTTACCTTTTGACTTATTTGGGTTTTTTTTGTATTTAAGTATCATGTTAATTTATGGATATTCTGAAAGAAGACAACCTGGTCATTTAATGTTTTCCGGAATAAAGAGAACATGGAACGTTTATCCGGCCCCTACCAAAAACGTATAATAAGGAAAATCGCGGTAAGGGCGGAGGCAACGTTCCTTGTTCTACCAATTTTTTTCTTTATTCCGGAAATCATTAAAAGTTCAGGATGCCTTCTTCCGAAATATCTATAAATTAAAATGATACTTAAAAAAATAAACCCAAATAAGTCAAAAGGTAAATGAATATTCAAACAAACTTATTGGAATATAGCTGAGACGCTTCACGGAAGTTTTCATTGCTCTGTATAAAGCAGACTAACATGTCATATTTTTCAAAATATTGATACCTAATTTTCATTTTGAGCCATCGTAAAAAATACAATATTACACAGAAAATATAAATTTTGCCACTAAAAGGTCTTGCCAATAAAAAATTACCATTCCATGGTTCTGAATAGTCTCTGCCTGCTAATACTTATACCGTTGTTTAAAAGACAATGCTTATACTATACTCATCAAGAGTGTCGTATAGAGACACATTTTGTGAAATTATGGATTTTAGGCTTATTATTTAAAATACATATCATGTATTATATATTTTTATAAAGCTTATAAAATTTCCATTCAAACGAAAGAAAAATATACAGGGTGTTCCATTTAAAAAAACATAAGTTTGATTTATAGCCAAAAATTGACAGCTCACAACAAAAATCTGATCACGCCACTGGATTCTACGTCAAAAACTGTGTAAGTACAATTTTTTAGCTCTGCGATATGTTAAAGGATAACGGAGATACGAGGGGGGTCCCAAAATGCATTATTTTCAATTTCGCCCTGTATCTCAGAAACGAAGCGGGCTATGAAAATTTTGTTTATACCATCGTTCTTTTCACAAAAAAGTAGCACAGTGTTGCGAAAACCGCAACTCTCTATCTTTACTCGTAAGTGAGATACCCCGTAATATCATCGAAAATGGGACACCCTGTACAGCGTGTAACAAAAGTCTGGATGGCTTAAAATATCCGTTTCTCTGACTTAACCAAACTTGGGTATCTGTAATGACATTTGCAATGTTGTCAAGTTAACAGTTTTTCAGCAATTGATATAAAACTATCTTTTTAGTTGGACACTGTATATTATTCAACAAAATTATGTCTCAAAAAATTCTACATAACTTTTGATCTTAGGT
>MU182173.1:450586-463500 GCA_016904865.1 Pissodes strobi | reverse complement strand
GTTTCCAAAAGGTTGGCTTCATTTGGGCATTCTTCAGAGCTTCAGTTTCGAAGTATTTCATGAAAAGGTTGGCGACGACTGAAGAAAGTGAAGATCCCATTGGGGCACCGTCTGTTTGTCGATATATATTGTTCTCGTAAGAAAAGTAGGTGTTCTTGAGGCAGTGTTCTGAGAGCTCGATGACGTAGTGTGGAAAATCCTCGTTCATGGCTATTTGGTCTAGGGCTTCGTCGATTGGTATACTTGGATATAGTGATTTGATATCTAGGCTGGCAAGGATATCGTCTTTTTGTAGTTTTAGGTCCTGAATCATGTTGGTTAGATGTTTGGAATTTTTGACGTACGAGTCGGCTGTTTCACTTGCTGGTTGCATGATTTGTGCTAGGTATTTTTCTAGGTTTTGGGTAGGCGAATCCACTGCACTTACTATAGGTCTTAGAGGTACTTCTTCTTTATGGATTTTTGGTAGTCCATACAGTTTGGGACATCTGCTTGATTTTTCTCGAGGGATTATGCGTTTCTCGACTTCTTGTCCTAAGTTGGCGGCCTTGATTTTGCTTTTTGTTGTTTTTTCCAGGTATGTTGTCGGGTCCCTCTGAGTTTGTTTGTAAGTGTTGTCTTGGAGAATTTGTTTGATTTTGTTTTTGTATTCATCTGTGTTCATTATTACTGTGGCGTTTCCTTTGTCTGCGGGTAAAATCACGATATCTTTGTTTCTTTTTAAGTTTTTGAGCGCTTTGATTTCTGAGGGTTATTATTTGTACCAACAAATTTATATTAATTTGTAAAATACTGTTATTACTTTGTAAAATACTTTTATTACCTTATAATACTTAGTTAACTTTGTAATCTTTGTATTGTATCAACAAGTAACACGTCTTATTAACTGGTAGTGGAGTAAAGCGGTATTCATACAGTATTTTAGTAATCGAATACCGGAATTTGAATACGATTATTCAAGTACAGGGATTTCAGTACGATTATTCGAATGCCGCACAGCCGTAATCGAATACGGGGATTCAAACAATATAATTAGAATACAGAATACCGAATCCTGGACCAAAAAGTAATCACTCGAATACCGAATCCCGGACACAAAATCGATTCATGTAGTATTCGAATACAACTGAAAGTAATCTGAATAGGATTCAGAATACCGAATATTCGAATACTACTACCCAAGTCTGTCCATTATCATTACTATTTTTATACGCTATATTTCCGTTAGTAAATTCATGTCACTTAAAAATCTAATGATTTGTATGATAATCAGTTTATTTTTCCAAAATAACACAAGGAACTTAAAGCACTACAAATTTCCTAAAACTGAAGAGCTATGGAGTAGCTATCGAATGTCAAAAAAATGGTTGGGTCTAGACATTTACCTAAGCATAACAACATTGCAACTATCACTAGCAGCTCCGCTAGAATCTCTTACGTAGAGTTACCGAATTTTAGCTAAGTCGGAGAAACTATATGTAAGATATTTAAAATATTCCAGACTTTTGTTGCTCACGGTATATAATAAATCAGGATAGTTTGAAAGATTTCTGTGATAGTAATTTTAATAGATCGCCTCATGTTCGTCGTTACTGTGTTTTTCTTGTGTTATACGATTTGAAGTCGTAGACGCTTGATTGTTGTCATTATTGCAGATAAAGATGGCCAGCTTAATACGCGTTAAGTGCGCGAGATATTTATTAAAAACTATTGAGGTTCAGTAGTCAATATGAACAAAGAGCGACAGAAATAGTGATATTACAAAATCCGTATATAATTACGGAATTGAAATAATCCTGTATCTGTACTTTTCCAGCACCATTCGTATACTAATATACGCAAACGGGTTAGTCTAGCGTTAACGGGCGCATGGTTTAGTTGAACGTATACGTAATTTTAATCTTGTTTTCGTGATGCGGTGTGTGAAATTTGATATTACATGCGCCGAAGAAGATAAAAATGAGATTATACGGTCTTTCCAGACGATAAAAATTGTATTTACCTTGTCGCGATGATATATGCGAGGGGGTTGAATTTAGGGATACGTTGTAAAAATTGGGGAAAATTAGCATGTCGAGAGGCGCTTGACTGGCAAACGATACACACGGACTGTATCGTGGACTAGTCTAAATTGTTATGTATTGTACATACAATAAAGGTACCTACTGCAAAATGTAAGTCATGTGTTGAACAAATTTAAATTGAAAGTAAAAAAGCAAAAGCAATTAATATGTGTATATATTTTTGAGATCTAAAAAAATTAAGCAATTTACTATTTAAAAAAAACACAACTAAGTGTCAAAAAATTACAATTTGATACTCATTTTTTATTCTTGGCGTCTATATGTGATAGTGCAGGTGATATAACTACAACAAAATACTGGCCCATTGTGACGCAATGTTGCTTTCTTTATGCACTGGCGTTGTAATACTAACTACCACTGATAGCAAACCCTTCTGCAGCTACAGATTCTGCAGATGTAGATTCTGTAACTGTAGAAATCGCACTCTCAAATGGTTTCAAATATCCCATTATAGAAGTGATGTCCTTTTTTTAACTCCTGAATCAAAGTCATCACACGTATTCATCCCCATCAGTAAATATGATAGGCTTATAAAGTCGTATTTGACTTGCCTCGGCGACCGTACCAAAATTAGTTTCCGCCCAAAATTCGTATTTCCAGCTTAAATACTAACGGGTTGCTGATTGAATTTGGAATGCGTTTTAAATTTCAAATCAACCCGACACGACGCGTCGCGTCGGTCCGTGTTGCGTTTGATTTTAGCTCTCGGTTCAATTACGTTTCGAAACCGTGATAGACAGAATTTCGATAATGTTTTAATGAACGAGGCATGCACGTTTGCTTATTTTAATAAATTTAATTACCAAGCGATTAGATTGGCAAGTGTTAACTTTTGGCAATAAGTACCATATAATTTGAAATTGATATGTATTTTTTTTATATTTTATAATTTTAATATAAAATGTCTGCCAAACGGTCTGTATAAGTGATTCATTACATTATTTGTCCAATAAGATTGTATACAAATATGTCCATGAAAAGTAATCAAAATTTACTAAATGTAGTGTTTCGTTATTATATAGTATATTATACACTGAAAAAAAAAATTGTCGCAATACTATAAATCTGGCTTTCCATTATTATGTATTTTTCTGTGTATTTATACAAGAATAGTTGTTTTGCATTTTTGTATCCTTTACAAAATATCCCCTATTGAATAACAGTGCAACCAAACTTAAAAACTGAAATCTTGTACAGGACGATTTTTTTTATAACTGGAACACTTAGCAACTTTCTTATTATTGAAGATAAAGGGTAGGTTCAAATTGGAAAATTGTTTGATAAATTATAGCGAATTTTAATGCTATAACGATTTTTTTGTCGCCCACGGTACATGGCAATAAATTCAATTGTTTTAAATGAGACAACCCGTGTATTTTTCGTTTTTAAATTCCCTGAAAATTTTGCTGGTTCTTAGAAAATCACATCCATTGTAATGAAAAGGTTAGTGTCTGGGCGGGCATTGTTGAAAATAGGGTAATTGGTCCATTTTTCTTTGATGATGCCTCACTGGAGAATGATATCTAAATTTCCTTCAAAATGATCTGGTTCCAGCTCTTACCACTCTTTCCAGATGATAATGATCCTGATATATCTAGTTCAACCTTATGGTTTCAACAGGATGGAGCTCTCCGCATTATGCTGCTTATATAATGCCGTATTTAAACACAATTTTTCCGGAGCGGTGATTCAATAGAGTGGCCATCCAGATTGACCGATCTAAACCGACTGATTTTTTTTCTGCGGCAACGGCAAAAATTTTGTTTGTAAATCTAAATCCAACCCGGTAGATACGCTTAACAAAATAGTTCATTTTATACTTTGCCATTTGTCTATTTTGTTTTAAAAGTTACGGTTGAAGATTGGTTTTGGACATGATTTGTGAAAAATATGTAGAATTGATTGTAGAATGTGCACATAAATATGCAATGCTTCATTACAAAAATTAAAGTATAATACTTTTTTTTTATTAAAAAATAGCGTTTCAAAAAAAATGATTTGACGGAATTCAGCGATTCTTGATTAAGTAAGTATTCCATATAAAATGGCGGATCCGTTTCCTTATCATGACTCTGTATGCTGCCAGCAAAAATTGTAGATTGGAAATTGGCAACCACGAGATGCTTATTTACATACACAAAATATTTTTACTCCAACCAGTCCCTGTGAAATCAGAAAAACCGTAGGTTATATGAAAAACAAAAAAAAAAGCAACGGCTGACAATGGAATATATATCAAGGTACTGGAAAGTCTACATAGTGCGTGCCATTGCTGCTACCAGATGTTATTAATATCTCTGGTGTCTGGTTCCTTTCCATGTTGCTTTAAATTAGCTAACGTAATACAAGGGCGGTGATCAATACTTGACTCATTTAAATTATAGCCGATTTCTTTGCCGTCTACTATCTCCAAAGCATAGTGTTTAGTTAGTCTCTTATTATTCCTAAATAATCATAACTTTCTTACAGAAAATTAGTATGGATTTTGATCTAATAAGAGCAATGTTCGACGTTCTGTCAGCGTTTTTCCAGAGTATAATTGGGCGAGTGGCGACTGCTGCAGTGTTTTGTGACTTGTCAAAAGTCTTTGACTGTGTGAGTCACTAGGAGCTGCTGAGTAAACTCTTTGCTTACGGGATTCGTGGCATCGGGAGGTACCTGTGTGGCCAATGGTCTCTGCTTGTACATGTCTAAAACTAACATCATCGGTTTCAACTGTCCTGTTAATGGTCTTATTTGGCGACAACACCATCCAGGCCGTGAACTCTTCTAAGTTTCTGGGGTCTGTGTATTGACGAAAACCTAAAATTCTATCCTCATATTATCAAGTTGAGCCAGCCAGAGATTAACATCTGGTTATTCGGGCTACCTTTCGGGAACTTGTTGGAGAAGTTTTGAGTGGTGCGTACTATGCCCTTGTTTAGCCATATCTCAGATATAACTTGCCATTTTGGGAAGCTTGCTCTCGATATCTGTTCCAATCTGTCTTCGTTCTGCCGATGAGAGCTGTTAGAAATGTATGTAGTGCACATACAAGAACCTATCCTATTGTAGTGTAAATCCCTTTTTATCAGGCGCTGTATTCTGACTCTCTCATCTTTATTTATTCTGGAAATAGCTTGCCTAATTCATAAAAATAAGTATGAATTTCGCAAGCCTCAGCCGTCAAATTAACAATATTCTCTTGGCATGCCACATTCGAGACTTGTGAGTAATTCCTTGATCTGCGGATTAGAAATATGTAAAACTTAAAAGCCTTTTGCAAAAGTTTGAAATGTTCTTTATTAAAAAAAGCTTTCTATTCTACTGACGAGTTTTTCGAGCAAAAGTAAAAAATTCTTTATATTTTACTTTTAACTAATGACCTGTTTGTCTCAATTAATGAGTTGTCATGTGAGTGTGTCCTGAAAGGAAATCAATTAAAACTGTTATTGTGATAAATGGCTGCAATAAGCCATTAAAGTTTTGACTGTGCTGATGTAGGTACTGTGAGGAAGTATATTACAGAGGTAATATTTACTACTCGATTTACTATTTAACTCTCCACACTTATGTTTTTTCTGATATGTTTTTATTTCCTTTTTTATTTTATTTCGTTTCGTTATTTAAAAAATGTTCCGTGTAATATTTTTTGGACAATGAAGCACTTTAAATAAAATAAAGATTGAGAATGCTTTTAGTTGACTGAAGTATATGTAGTGTTTTAGGAGAAAAGAGACATTCTGAAGATATTTCCTCTTGTTAAACATTAATTTACTCTTTCTGTTCTTTAATGCTTTGTTTCTAATTAAAAAAACGGCGATAATTACAACAATGGTCGCTGTTTTCCCAGACGTAAGTCTGCTGAATTTTTAACGCATCACCTCGTTTAATTAACAAACAAAAGATCGTTTTTTGCTTCAGTTCCATCTAACGTCGCACTTTCAGGAGTCTTCAGTGAAGTTTGTACGTTCTTTTGTATTTTAATCGTGGCTCCGGTTCGTAATGAATAATATATTATTTCTCTTTGAATTTTACGTACACAGAAAATGATTTATTATACCTACCATTTTCAATCGTTAAGTTTCGTCGCAGTTTAAAGTTTTTAAGCGATTTTTTTCGGGACTGCGTACATTTGTAAATAGCTTGGTCGAGCATGCTTTTAAAGGTTTTATGCCGATTTTCACTGGCAGTCATAAAAGTTAATAATTTGTATTTTTAAACCTAATATATTAGGTCAGCTAAAGCTAAATGAGAGATTACCAAAAGTTGTGCTCTTCTCTATTAACTTAAACCATGCATCATTCTAGACACAATTTGCAATAATTATGTTCTTATGCGACCGATTTTTTCGAGCCCGTATCGTTCATTAGGTAGGTTTAAGATGCAGAACGTAGAACGTCTGAACAGAGCAGATCCCAGCAGCTGGAAACCGGAGACCCCATGATGCTACCACCACAGAATAACGATATAACGGTTTATAGTATCATCCACCACCACACATTTCCATCTTATTACTATGGCTTAGCTTCTAGCGGTTGTAATTTATTTTTTTAAATGATTGATATAATTTCCCAAAGATATTTCCAACGGAAATAAGATTATGGCTGGAAATCCATCCAATCTAGTATATCTTTCAGCATTGCGATGTTGATTTGTATTAATTGTATTTTATTGGAGGGTAAAGCATTGCAACTTTTCTGTTTTAAGTTTTTTTTCCTAAATCGAATAACAAATTGTAAATGCATATCCAAATAATATATCCAATCAATCAATTATATTTATCCAATATTATTCAATGAAAAAGACTCGACATTCTCTAAATTACGTTTTAATTTAATTTGGTTTAATGTGAAATCTATGTATATTTATGTTTGGTCGAATTTTGCGACTCTCCTGCAGAAGTCGTGGTCACAAATTAATTAGGATCTCGTTCATCATTGTGTTGTTCACTGGCTAATCAATTATAGTAGTGGAAACAGGGCCTTGGTTCAATTTTATAGTCCAGAGGATATTTAGGTTACATTAATTCAGAACCAATCCACTTTGTTTTGTATATACACAGCTCGTAGACAGTGACATGGTAATATCACTTTTCTGAAATTCTATTAAAATTATTCAGAATAAATAACAATAATGTAAATGTAGTGTTCGAATAGCTAAAGTTGCACACTGAGAAAGTGTTGTAATTCTATAATAAAATATTGTAAACGGAAATTCCCTAAAATATCTATATAATATCATGCGCTTTTTTGGCAGTGGCAATGATATTATTTATTTTAAATAAAATTTATCTTCAAAAAATGATATCGAGTGAGAACGAGCTTTTTGGCACGCCATCCACCACAGATTATGGAAGCTATCGCAAAAAGTACTAAAGGATATAATGATAATTATAACGCTTTATAAAATTATTCAAAGCGTTGTCCCAGATAAACCCACACCAGATGCGAAACCTCCCACCTAACGCATGAAACAAGAATTCGTTTAAAGCTCCGCCTCCTTGGGATGGCCAGCCATCCCAAGAAATAGTCAGGGCAAGCTCTAGTGTGATTCTAAACGCGAGCCACGCGAATCTTTTGATTTAGTCCGAGAGTGTTACGAAAAATAATTAATCTTTATTTTATTTTTGTTAAAAATGCCTGGTTATGAGTGCCTTTATTTGAATTGTTCTACTAGAAGCGGTGGCGAAAAATCATTATTTAAATTACCCCGCGATCCTGAAATGTATGTATAAATGTTGTCTAATGCACATTCCAGCACACTTATTTCCAAAATTATTACATATTCTAAAATCGAATGCGCACGAAATTTAATTACATTTGAAAACTGGCAGATACAATGTTATAGTTAAAAATTTTTTAAATCCACCTAATGTTCTACAGTGTCCGCCAGAATATTGGCCACATATAGGAAATTTTTTTATTATTATCATATCGAAACTTATGTTTTAACCAATCTATTCTGCATGTCTGACAATCTAAAAATGCATTTTAACATTGAAAAATCGTGAACAAGTGCATGCTACATTTGCCACATTCATGACGTCATAGGCGTTCCTGTTAGTTTGTTTATCTAAACCTAAATTTGATTATAACGTATCGGAATCGGTTCAAATGACTAAAATAAATTGGAACTAACTGAAACTAACCGAAAGTTTATTAAACGACTAACCAAAAGCACCAAAACGGGCTAAAACGTATCGGAACAGGTTACAAAAATTGAAGTAAGTTACAACTAATCAAAACAAACCGAATTTTGGCGACTAACTAAAACTAACCGAAAACATTAAATTTGATTATGTCGTCTCGGAATCGGTTCAAATAACTAAAAAAATGGGAACTAACTGAAACTAACCGAAAGTTGATTGGATCACTAACCAAAACTAACCAAATTAACCAAAACGAATCGAATTTTGGCGACTAACGAAAACAAACCACAAACATTAAATTTGATTATAATGTATCGGAACTGGTTCAAGTAACTAAAATACCGAACCGAAAGTTGATTGAATAACTAACCAAAACTAACCAAAGGTAACTAAAAGCACCAAAACGGGCTAAAACTTATCAGAACACATTAAAATTGCTTATAATGTACCGGAACCGGTTCAAATGACTAAAATATAATAAAACTAACTGAACTTTACCGAAAGTTGATTGAACGACTAACTAACCAAAAGTAACCAAGAGCACCAAAACGGGCTAAAACGCAACGAAATAGATTAAAAATATTGAACTAAGTTCAAACTAACCCAAATTAACCGAATTTTGGCGACTAACTAAAATGAACCAAAATATTAAAATTGGTTATAACGTATCGGATCCGGTTCAAATGACTGAAATAAATTAAAACTAACTAAAACTAACCGAAAGCTGATTGAATGACTAACCAAAACTAATCAAAAGTAACCATAAACACCAAAAAGGGTTAAACCTATCGGAACTGATAAAAGGTATTAAAATAAGTAACAAATTAACCGAATTTTGACGACTCAGCTCAGTTATAACTGTCCCTTATCCATTTTTTTCTTGCTTAAAACCTTACTACAGGGTTACATATATTAACAAAGTTTAAGCAAGTTTCGTGACACCAACTTTTGCAATATACACATTAAATCCAGTCATCTTTTTTCATCGTTGTTTTGTAGGGTTCACCGCACCCTACACATTCTGCATCTTCCTCTTCTAAAGGGCTATCTCCGGATTCTTGAAGCTCGAAGTCGCTATCTTCATCTGTTGAGGAATATTTTGCTTCTTTTGCTTTAATTTTCTGTGATTTATTTTCTATTTTTTTTGTAACTTTTCTTTTTGCATTTTTGCCTCTTTCCTTTTGCTTCCTTATTTAGCTGAGCCAACTTTTTTAAATAAATAAAAAATTATTATTATTATTTTTCTCATATCGGACAGATGGCTCACGAGCCATCTATACCACAACATTACTGGGCCATCTATCCCAAAAGTGCGGGTGAGATGGCTCACTTGATAATTTTGTAAGCCGATGTAAACGCAGCTACATGCCTATATAAACATAACCTCAACATCCTAATGAATTAAAATTATGCAAATAACTAAAAAGGAAACAAGTCAAAATTCTAAAATTTCAACTTGTTTTAAACTATGGAAAATTTTTTAACATTCGAATAATAAAAAAACTTATAACTTATCCGTTTTTTAATGAAAATACACGAAACTATAACTACGAACTACACCATGCGTTTAAATCACGCTGTCTACGTTTCAACAATTGGAGAGTCACGATGTAGAAAATATCTAAATGGGCCATCTAACCCAGAGGGCCGTCTCTCCCGGAATTACCCTAATCTAATATTTTTAATCTGTGCCGATACGTTTTAGCCCTTTTTGGTGCTTTTGGATACTTTTGGTTAGTCGTTCAATAAATTTTCGGGTGATTTCAGTTAGTTTTAAATTATTTTTGTCATTTGAACCAGTTCCAATACGGTATAACCAATTTTAATGTTTTTGGTTAGTTTAGGTTATTCGCCAATATTCGGTTAATTTGGGTTAGTTTTAACTTACTTTAACATTTTGAATCTGTTCCGATACATTTTAGCCCGTTTTGGTGCTTTTATTTGCTTTTGGTTAGTTATTCAATCAACTTTCGGTTACTTTTAGCTAGTTCCAATTTATATTAGTCGTTTGAATCGGTTCCGATATGTTTTAATAAAATTTAATGTTTTTGGTTAGTTTTGGTTAGTCCTTAAAATTTGGCTCGCTTTGGTTAGTTTTAACTTATTTTAATGTTTGTAACCTGTTTCGATACGTTTTAGCCCGTTTTGGCGCTTTTGGTTACTTTTGGCTAGTTTTGGTTAGTCGTTCAATCAACTTTCGGTTAGTTTCAGTTATGATCAAGTTTAAGTTTAAATAAACAAACTAACACGATCTCTCACGCGTATGACGTCATGTGGCAAGTGTAGCATGTACTTTTTCACTATTTGAGGACCTATATTAGAATAATTGAAACATTTTCAATGTTAAAATATCCTTAAATCGGCATACAATAAGCGTATTAAGGGAATTTCTGTAAAAAAGTCAGAGCAGCCATAATAACACAAGATTTCCATGACCGCCTGTTGGGAAAAAGAAAGTGAATGGCTATTGCAAATTTTTATTTTTCCTGAACCAGTCCACCAACAAAACACCTTTTCATTTAATTGGTGCGGACCAACTATTTTAATTTTGAAGAACAATTCTATAATCATACCCAGATTATTTGGTGCAGGCCGCGTATAACCGCCACGTCAAGGTTAAAGTTGGATGGCGAGGAATTTGCCGATCTTTTACATCTGGTGTGGGTTTATCTGGGGCGTTGTATCAAAAAATAATCGTAGAAAAAGTATATATAGGTATGTATTCTACTTGTAATGTAATGGCCATTACTCATGCGGATGGATTACAATACCAGCTAACGCTGGTATTGCAGACGTTATCTAATGAGTAATAACTATCATTATATGCTCTTTGAATATATACTCTGTGTGTGTTTTTTTAAAAGCGCATTTGGAAGGGAAGAATAGGTACATAGATGTTTTACCAGGATTTGGATGCAGGTGGCTAAAGGAACTGCGGTAGTTTTCTCATATAGATAAGCTTTTATGTATTCAGGCCTCATCAGAATATCCTATAAGAAGTGCCAAATATCGAGTTAAATAAATATTGTCACGTATCGACTGTATAGGCGTTGTGGCCTAGCAGTCAGTGTGAGTACTCTATTGGAACAACACCTCCTAGATATTGATTGGAACCATGTCCTCGCAGAATGGTTGCTAGGCAACAACGTCAGACAACCGGTATCCGCTGCCAATTTAGCCAAATTCACTGAAAAGTTACTAAATATTTTAATATTCTATACGAACCTTAAGAACAAATTTAATTATTCGTATCCAAGTGATTAATTTACAAACTATTTTTCTATTTCCATTCCGTTCCGTAGACATATTTTCAATAAATTATTAATAGATTTCTTATGCAATTATTCGGAGAATTATTTATATTATCAGAATTGCTTTTAAGTAACTTGGAAAAATTCGTCAATTCATTTCGTTTTAAGGCTTTATTCGTAAATCCGTTATAATCATTTATCATGTTACATTTACGATGTTATATAAGTATATTTATATGCGCGTTCATAAATGCAATCAATCAAAGAGTATTAATTTTATTTCTCGAACCTGTCTCTTTTGATACGAGGCGGCTTTCGAGTATTTTCTGCTGAACTTAATTAATCAAGCGGTTACTTTTTCGGGCTGTTTATATTTTTTGTAAGGAAATTGAACATGTAACAGTGGAAACTTGTGGGTTACTTATTAGAGATGTATTCTCTGTTTTTTTTGAATATCTTGTGGCTAAATAATTCAATTATAGAAGAAACATCCACATAATTCGCCAAGTGTTTTATTAGAAAAATTGCGATAAACAGAATTTTCTTCTTAAACCCACTCGTGTACGATGCACCAGGCATTAGACATTAGGGTAAAGTAAGGTAATTTGGTGATAATTTTCTGAAAAGTGAATTTTGAAAGGTACAATGCTGATATAAATAATTTTCGAAATCTTTTGGACGTAATATTGTCCTACTTTTTTTACTTTAATACTTTGGGCTTTCTCATAACAAAAATGTTAATAAAGTCCTTACAGGTTCTGGTTATTTGGCAAATAGGTAGTTTATTTGGTGTAGTAGTAAGGTTATTCGGTGATATGAAAAAAAAAACACGATAATTTTGAAAAAGAAACGCAAAAAAATATATATAAGGTTTAAATCTGAACAGAAACATGAAACTTTTGGAAATTTACGGTACAATAATCACACATAAAAACTCTTTGTCATCTTGTTCTTCCTCTTGGCACTTCACATAAAATGTTCCTTTGCAGAAGGGACATTGAATCCATTCTGCGCCGTTTTTAATTCTAACATCATCTGAATACAACCCTTTGCATGATGCCCATTCCCAGTGATCTCTAGTCGCTTTTGTTTTTTTTCTTTCATAGTCTACCTCTGTTACGTTGTATTCAAAATTTTAGTTGGCTTCAATTTTAGCTGTTACTCTTCGGATTTGCTTTAGATTGTCCGATCAGTGGACAAGCGAAGCCTGAAAGACGCATATACGCCACATGCTTTGGCGTATATAGAGACACGAATTGAAATATGTATCTCACTGATCTCCCCACGTCAATATAGTTTTCAAGCGTATTCAGTTAGTTCTAGGCTGTATTAAATTGTCAATGCAGCAGATGCAGATTTTAGCTATAGCAGAGTTGCCATCATTAAATCACACACAAGGCCACTTGAAAATACAACTTTTACGCACAGCCTAGAATCGAATAAGCATTT
>MU182173.1:418626-450186 GCA_016904865.1 Pissodes strobi | reverse complement strand
GTACTTACTATTCCCAAGTATAGGCTAACAAAATCAAAAAACAACTCATTGAATTTGCATTTGTACAATATTCTTCCGAGTGGGGTTCAACACTATAAACTTTCTAAGTTTAAGACGGTAATAAAGCGTTTTTTGCTGAAACACTGTTTCTATTCTGTAAATGAATTTTTATCATATTCAAATTTTAATGAACTTTTATAAAAAAAAAGATTGTTTGTCGTATATATGTTATTTTATCGTTCATGTTATATTTTTATATAATTGTTTTTATTTTTTTTTCTGACTTGCTATAATGTGTATTTTTGTACAGAAATAGTCAAATAAAGGATTCTATTCTATTCTATTCTAGGTCGATTCAAAATACAGCTTTTACGGACCCTGTGCGTAAAAGCTGTATTTTGAATCGACCTAGTATGTGATTTAAAAGCTTATTCAATCCTAGGCTGTGCGTAAAAGTTGTATTTTCAAGTGACCTTGTGTGTGATTTAATGTTGGCAACTCTGCTAAAACTAAAATCTGCATCTGCGGCATTGACAATTTAATTTTCTGCACGATGCACGTTCAGTCTAAGCAAAAACAAAAGCTCTTTATATAATGGGTGGCGTAGGGTCATTGCGCTAAAAACACTTATGAAACAGGGATCATGCAGGGACCTTATTTGAATGTGCTTAAGTGGGTATATCTCTCTAGTTTCCTGCAACTCATTTAATATCGATCGATTAGAAGAACACTTACGCATGTTATGTTGTTCCCGTTCACCAAATAAATGTACGTGAAAAATCTTTAGGTCATGTGTAAAACTTGTCATTTTTATAATTTCTGTCTAAATAGGCTAATCATGACGACTTTGTTATATTTTTGCTAGCCGTTTCATATTATACATACCTATATCTCCATCTATCGAATTTTTGTGCCAGGTTTTAAATTCCAAGTTTAGTGGACCAAACTATGCCAGATTTGCTCAACGGTCGATAACATATTTTTAAATAGGTATCTGTGTATAGACCGGTTACGCTGTATCACAATTCGACTAAGACTCCGAGCTACGAGAATAGTTTTGATCCGATGAGTGGAAAAGTTGAATGAAACTATAAATACCCTTAATGCATACTAATTTCACTAATCGAACACGCTATTATTATTAACCTTTGAGGCAGTGGCGTGCGTATATACAATGTAGGCAGAAAAGCATTAGGTAGGAAATATTCCGCTAATTCGGCCATGTTTATTTCAGATATTTTTAATTTTGTGTAGATGTTTTGATGTGTAAACATCTTACGCGGCGGTATGAGGATAAACCTCGGGAAAATGAACGGAAATGTGAAACCCGGATGTGACATCATAACCATGTCCAGTCTGCTTCAGCGCTTCCTTGTAAAATTACTAGCGGATAAAGACTTGCAAAATATATTTCCGATTTGTCGGAAGGTAGCGGGTGTTTTCGTTAGTTTGGGTCCTATTTTACCTATGTCTTTAGATGCAACAAATTGCTTACAAGTGCTCTGGTGGTTCAGTAGTTAAGATGCTATAGACCTCTGGTTCGGCGGCGTGGGTTCGATTCCCGATAGTGTTTTTTTTATTTTCTTGAGGTTATATTCGAAAGTTTTTTCTTGAATTTGGGCTTGCCTTGTGTTAGTTTTGGTTAGTTTATGTTCGTAGCGAGCAGAGGGCTATGCGTGAAATGTCATATTAGACATTCTAATGCAAACGTTACAAATGTAAGCATTAAACAACGCACGTCAGGCGGTATCTGAGACGGAAATGTGTTTTGCAGGCTGTCTGTAACCGTTAGTGTAAAACGTGTTCTTTCTAACACCAGATTATAGGCAACTAATTCCAAATAAGTGGTTGCTTTTATTCAGGCGTCACGCGGCCTAAGGTGGCAATATAGGATATGTTTACACATCAGTGTATGGAGTACTAGCAGACTCCCTCAGTTTCTTTTTTTTTTTTGCTCTCCTGTACTTTGCACCGAGCTTTGAATTTTGTCACTGCCAAAGCCAGTTTTTCTTCATTGTTCGAGAACTTAATAATAAGAAGTTTCTTAAATGCTGCATACTTTTTCTTGACAGGCTATTTAAAACGTATTTAATATATTAGAAGTATAAAAAAAATTAATTATACAAAAGCTTTAGGGTTTTAACTCACACAAATCAAAATCGGAAAGTAAAAAATAGCAGATATTCGTTATTTTAAATGGGACATCCCGTATCCCGTATATTTTTCATCCGTTTAAAATAATGAAGTCCATACGTTTATGTATTCCGATTGTATGTGGCAGTATAGTGGATAAAACTGTCCGAAGTTACCAAAGCCCAACTTAGATAATGGTAGAAAATTATTCATTTAAGTCGAATATTTTGATCCAGTGGAAGCGTTGATATAAATAATAAATTGGTTTTATATTCGTAAATTTTGAGTTGAGTAAATTTGTTGAAGGTTTCATAAAAATTCTGCCAGTATATTTAAACATATACTAAAACGCAAAGCCATCAGGCACGTATTTTTAAAAAAGGTCAGAGGCATAAGAAGAATTAAATGCGTTTGAAAGCTATCCTGTATCTTGAATTGAATTTTTGCGGACCTCTGATATAGCTTTTTTTTATTTTGGTGAGAGGCATTTCCTCCTTAAATATGTAACATGTGTACATTAACACCCTATATAATCCATTCATTCTTTATATATTTTCATTGAGCGCCACTATCTCGACTACGCCACTGAACAATGTCTGTAGAGTATGCTAACAGAAATACAATATCTTAAATTCAGTCAAGTATTCAGAATTATTTAAGGTCTTTTATAATAACGCTTTAACGAGGGGGCGAAAACGCTGCCATGTAATCAAAGTTTTATGACTGAAAATTGAATTTAGGGACGGGAAGAAAACACCTTAATTGAGACTTGTAAATGAATACCACTCTTCGAATTATATTTAAATAAGAAGGCGTACTGAATTTTGAGCTTTGCAGGTGTTTATAATAGCGCTCTATGAGGCTAAATGGGTTTTAAAGGACGTCTAGTTTTTAAAACAACCTAAGCAGAAAAAATGTCAGCTAAGCTGCAATAAATAATGTCACTGGATGTGTAAATTGTGCTCCATGGCAGCGGTAGGTATATACACCGCTTCCCTTGCCTTTATGAGATGCACAAATTACTAAATCAAACGAAATTACCTGTAATGAAATTCGATTGTAATTATATGAAGTCCTCGTGAAGTAAATAAGTACAATCATATCTTAGCAAAATTCAGCGCGACACCACACCCCTACCCATAACATCTCATGGTACGTCAATAATTTTTATGAATAAAGAACTCTGCTGATAGGATGTATGTTCTGTTGATAATCAGTAATAACTAATTTTATAAAATGTGATGCTCCTTTCAGCTTGTTCCTGTTTGGTTTTCGTTTTTCCATCTTCTTCCATCTTTTTTTTATTAACTTTATCAACTCTTCATGGTATGTTATTATTGTTACCCGGATTAATTATTTCGGTATCAAGCATCTCACATTGTTTTTTTTTCTATTACATTATTGAATAATGTTTCTTTACTTTATTAGGTTGTGCATATTTTATTGTTATATCAATTTAATATTAAGTCTCAGCATTTAATAATTAAAAGAGTCGTTGCCTAATAGTTTTGCCCATTATATAGTCGTACAACGAAGCTGTGTGTTACTGTATACTTTGAAGCACATTCAACACTAGAATAAGGTTTAGGTAAGTAAGAACGTCATAGTTCTATGTATATCTATATTTACAACACCTATACAGTATATTACGGCCAATAAACATGTTTTTGACGCGTTATGGTTCAAAATTATTGGCCACCAGTAAGTTTTCCAATTGGATCCGACGAATTCCGGATTTGATTTACGACGTCCACTTTTCTGGCCTCGGCACTGCTCCATTATAGGAAATTCGTTGCGTTAAAAATGCCCCGTATGAAGGGCCGTGTGAGAACAAATTAAAACTACCGGACTGTAATTCGAGCGGGGCTCTAATTTCCACGTTTTTCGACAAACGTCCGTTTAGAATTTTTAACGATTCGGCAGTTTCGTATGTTAGGGATATGTTGCGTTTGCTTTTCGTAGGCTTAGTAAATCCGACGAGCTACTAATTTTCTTTCAACACTAATGCTTTTGTATAGCGATAATTTTTCATTAAACAGATAGTTATTGCAAAAAAAAAATCATCATTAAATTTCGATCGGTCCACTTGAAGCTCGACTGGAAGTCAATGCTGTCAAAATGACATAGCCATAAGCCGTTCGTTAAAAGAAGTTCATTTTAAAAAGGTCTCAGATCTGACGAACTATGATGTATATACTAATAAATACGACGATAATATACGACTTATATATCGTTTCTTATAAAAGCTTCAATATATTAGTAGCCAACCTTTAGATATTCATCTTCCACTACGTTTTTTTTTCCTTTCCAAGAAGTATCTACCCACTTCTAAACGGAATTTAATTTCCCAGAAAATGAGATCCCAAAACTTTTCCAACTTGCTAGTATTTAGCAGACGACGTTATATCCCCATGAAAGAAAATCAGATCGCGTAAAACCAATTTTCTTTTCCTTTTCCTCAGTCGTTCGTCTTTTATATTCGGAGCGGTGGCTGAGTATCCTCAAATAATGTTTGTGTCTTTAACATTTTCGGTATACGCTGTAGAAAACATCATTTAAGAGGTGTGTTTAAATTGTTTTGCACCAATACATTTGGTTAACATTGACGGGTTTCTACTGATGATATCGGTTTTCATTGTCTAGCGTCGCGGTAGTAGTATTGCCATATTCCTATTGTCTAACTAAATATTATATAATGTACGATGTTATTGACCGAAAGGCATGCTAATTTTCCATTTCCTATGTATTTTTAGACGTTAAAAACTCCATAAAACTTCGAAATTAATGCCTAAAAGCAAACATCACAACAATCATGACCTAAAGTCGGAAGGCCTTTTTTATTTGAGTGTTTACATTTAGTTAATAAGTTATTATAAATAATATTTTTGTATTATAAGTAATATGCTTCTATACTGAAGGCATTATTTGGTTAATCCATTTCTTTATTTAGACATCAAATAATGTTTGCATATCTTCATAGCATGTAACATTAGATTATAGTATGATTTTTGGCCATTCCCATTCTGGGAATGGCCAGTTACGTCGCCGATGGACAACAAGATTACCAGATCTTTCTCTCGTAGATTTTCATTTATGGGAACTGTAATTTGAAAATCAAAATCTATATTGTTAAAATTGTAACAGTGGAAGACTCGGTGGAAGATTACGCTTATATATCTGGATCAGGCTCGGTTAAATATTGCTTGTTTATTGTATTGGATACAGGATATTAAAAGTGAAGATTCATTTTTGAAAATACACAATAATTTTAAAACGGTTAAATGTTTCAGTTGCCTTTTTCTATTTCCAAAAGATGATCCAGGGCGAGGAATAACCTTCTACAGTGTGCCATTAGGCCAGTCAGTGGGGTGTTTTGCCCTACAAAAGGTGGTGTAGAAGTAATTTTTTTATATGTTGTTAAGGTTTAGGCCTTGATGAAAAATCCAAGTTTTCGACCTTGGGGTGCGACCGCTCGAGCCGCCATCTTGGATGGAGGGTACAGCGACGAAAAATTGAACATATTTTCCAAAAAAGTAGAAAAACTCCCCAATTTTGCAATTTTTCCGAAATTCTCGCTATTTTATATAATAATAATAGTTATAATCAGCAGCGGCTGGGAAGGTAGTGCCATGGCACTACATTATTTTTCTGAAAAAAATATGTTATAACCTTCATATTATGTCTCATTAAAATATAACGCACAACATAAAAAGAAACTGAAAAAATACCGCCATGTAAGATTTCTTAGTTCTACTCCACACCACCTTGAGCCCCTTGAGGTAGAGTAAATGGCGCGTTTTCTTTATGGTGGGTTCCCCGATAGGCCTAATCAACAGCGTCGCGATCTTAGAAGGAAATGACGCATAAACCTCGCAATTTATTAGCGTTTTCCTTTCTTTGATGGTCCGGGTCGGTTATCATCATAATCGGTGCTAATGGGAATACATTGCTCTTCCATTGCTAAGTCTTGGTCATCTTCCTCACTATCGATTTGAACCTCCGGGACATTTTCGTATTACTGACCACTGCAGAGGCCACACACAATGGAACACTTCAACCCAGCTTTCGTGCAACCACACTTTGCTACAACTGCATGAAATGAATTTCAATAAGTTGTCGGGTGCTGCTTGTTTTGTCATGGTGATTGGAACAAGCCCATTGCTGCCAAGTTTCCCGCCCCCAGTCTTCTGGTTTTTTCCTCGATTCTATAGCATTTCTGGACTTGATGATATGTCCTGAAAGAATGATACCGCGCAGCTTCCTTCGTTGGTGGCAAAGAAGCAAGATTGGATTTACTTTTTGTGGTTGACCTAGCAAAACGTTGATAGCGGATTTCTTCTAAGGTGTCTTCTTCCATGTTGCCACCATACAAAGCAACGAGAAAGCTTGCTCCAGCATCTGCGATGTCCTCTGGTGTTGCATCCTGATGTTCGAAGATGCCAATGGTGTCACTGAGTCCTGCTGTTTTCTGGAGAAGCGAACAAAACTTCATTTTTCCTTGGTTGGAGATTGACGATGTCGTGTCACAGCCACTAAAAGCATGGAGAAACAGAATGTTCTCAGCTACTTCTTCATGTTTTAAACCATTAGCTGAATATATTCTTTCAGCAATTATGCTTCTTCCTGGTTTGCGGAGGTTGATGTTTCCTTGAGATGGTGCCAAGGCTGTCAGCAAATCAAGAAGGTCAACGTCTTCGCTACCTACGAAAACAGCATCAAATTTTGGGCACAAGGAAATCGCTGTTCTGATAATCTCAACACATGAGCATCTTCTTCCGCCTGGTTGACAGCAGCCTGCTCCATTTTTTTTTGTCAGCATTGAAATTAAACGGGCTTTATTGTTTTCGTTGGCTAAAAATAATTCCTGGGAAACTTGAACGGGCATTGTTTCATCGAAGAGAGTATCCGCAGACATATGCTTCTTCGATCGGCGAAGTCTTTCTGCGGCCTTGGTATTCCTTTTGCCTTCATCACTCGGATATCCATCAAAAACAACGACTGCATGTGAACCGTAGTGATTTCGTGCATATTGAACGTACTTTTCGGAAATGGACGCAAATGAATCATTACGGTGCCATACAACTTTGTGCAAAAGGTATCCTACATCCAAAACATGGATTTGGTTATCTCCGAATCCCACATATTCTGGAAGTTGTGTAAAAACTTTGTACAATGAAGATTTGGTACCTTTGCGCATTCCTTCCTCTGAAAAAAGCTACAAAGGAAATCGAGCAAGCTCAAATTCAAGATAATCTTTCAACTCGTCGTTCCTATTAACATGGGTCCGAAAATGCATCGTTTTGGAGATACAGGGTGTTGAAAGTAAAAAATGCCATATTTTTATTCAACTAAAAAAAACGGTACGTTACTGCTTTTTTCAAAATAAAAATTATTTTCGCAATCTTCCACTAGTTTCTAACAAAAATGGCCTCTTGACTTTTTTCTGTCGGCTGAACGGTTTCCGAGTAAAAAAATAAAATTAATTTATCAATTGCCAATTTCGTTATCTGCAAAATATTCTTTGCCCTTTTTGCCTCCGCCCAAAGTGTTCCGCCCTTTTGACGATGTCCCATTGTACTTGATATATCGAAAAAATATCGATATCTAAATTTTGTTCCAACATTTTCATCGTAAGATTAACCGCTGCGGATATATTTTAAAAAATACGGTTTTTTGCATATTTAATTCAAGATGGCGGCTCGAGCGGTCCCTCCCCAAGGTCGAAAACTTGAATTTTTCATCAAGGTCTAAACCTTAACAACAGATTTAAAAAATTACTACTACACCACCTTTTGTACTGCGTTTTGATTATCTCCTGATTCGCTGCCTATTCGCCGAATTTAAAAAGTCTTTTATAATGTTTTGAGGCATCTTTGGAATTAGTTTCATTTGTTTCCATTGCTAATATAGCCTCTCTAATTTCGGTCACGTTGGACGGAGCACTGCCCCTTATACTAAATAAACACATTATTCAACCTGTTCAAAATGTCTACTATTTGGGAAATTTATAATTAAAAATTTTAAGTATTTCGAGTATTGCAGATTTTAAAAATAATTGTCAATAGTGATCGTATATATGAAGAAGCTTATTTATAATTTAACAAATACCTGGGAGGATATAGTAATAAAGATCTGACTTAACAGAAAATGGGCACCATGCATGACGTATTATTCTAATAGTAAAATAATTGCAAAACATACTTTTATAGGAACATGAGGGAAAAAGGTATCACCTCATAAAAGTGTTAAAGGGTGCTCCTTCATTATGTTCCTATTGTAACATTTTTTGACCCTATATTATATGTCTGTGTACAATATTTTTAATTCATAGTTTGCATAAATTTATATTTACTTGCACAATGTTAACATTCTACTTAGTTTATTTGTTTTTCTAATGGACAAACTAGCCAGTACATAAATAAATAAATAATCCATATTCCGGACACATTTTATTATTATTAAATTACATTTTAAGTAACCAAATTATTACATCCCTCCAAAATCCCCCCCGGAGAAGAAACGGTATAAAACATCTTATACGTCCAAACTCCATCTGAACAAATATTTCAATTTCCTTGCGCCGTTATTTTATATCGTTGGCATTCGACGACTTTAACCCTTATCAACTGACATGTCGCAAAGATGTCGCCTTTCCCGCGGGACGTATTATTGATCCCTGGGAAGACAATCCCGGGCAGGCGAGTTCAAACAATCCGCTACATTGCATCTTTAGAGACCTTCTTTCTAGATTAGGGAGTTATTGTGGTTAGTTCAGGAAAACTTCAGAATGTGGTCGTGATTTTATTGTAATATATGGGTCATTTGAGCAAAGGACAAGCTTTGAAAATTGCTTCATTTTTATGAAATCTGCATTATAATATAATACTTATACTTGTACGAATTGCATTATGGCTTATGCCAGATTTGCATACAACTATGTTGTAATGCATTTTTGAGAGCTCCAAACTTAAACTAGTAAAGCTAAAATATACAAGACGACCTTGGATAGCTGATTCTTGCTCTGCTTAGTTTTGTTCTGATTTACGTCCATTTAAGTGTGAAATAATAATCCAGCTCTAACAGTACTGTTGGCAAGTTTCTCTAACATGTGTAATGTTCTTCCCTATTTTTTTTTCCATTCCGTTTGTTTTATGTGAAGCTTATTAGTTAGGTATACAACATATATTCTTAGAATATTAAAAAACATAACTACAGCTTCGCTGGTTTCTATCAAAGATTTAAAAATCCTTGGTTTCTATTAATGAAGCTTTCAGATATATCAATATCTTACTAACCCATGATTAAGGTATTCGATATTTAAACATAGAAAAGTAGAAACAAAGTACGTTGTATGGAGGGAGAGGGAGATATACCAAAATAAGATAATAGAATCAAGCAGATGAAAACAACTTAATATATTATATTTTCTTGATTGAACTCGACAGCAGTCATGTGTTTGAGCATGCAGTACTTGTTCCTCTGTTTTGTATCATCTTGAAAACTGTTCAAATGAGGACACTTGTCGAATCACTCTAGGCTATTTATTCGCGTTTATTTTTCCTAATTATAGACAGGGCCGAATGTAGAACTGAATAATCCCGTTGGAGCGTTTCTACTGCTGCGCTTACAGAGCCGCTTTTCAGTGCAGAACGAAATGTTCCTGATGCATGAAGCCCCGAGCGTCAAAGCTGTATACATGCTTATCTAAAGCTGTATGCAGACCCGTCTACAGTTCTCGAAAGCTGCAGAGAGACCTGATTAAAGCGATATTCAGACCTGTCTGTATCAAATCTGTCTTATGCAGAGAGATGTCATCATTTCTTCGGTTCTGTATAAATCTGATAAAGATGTTAATAAGAGGATTAAGGAAGCTGCGCCATAATCACCTGATGGGTTGGTACCTTCAACCAAATTTTTATAAAAATCGTACTGCTATTTATGGTAAGCCATAAAAAGTGAGACACACTGTATATCATTACAGTTGGAGAGTTCAAATGAAGATGAAGCCCTCAACAGGATTTTGATTCCTATAGCAGACCGTCTGAATAAGCTTTTGGAGAATGCCGAGAAAAAGCTCAAGAGACCTTAAGCACCGAATATCCTTAGTTAATATTCGGTGCCTGAAGTGCCTAGAAAAACAATCAACTCGAATCGGTACTCCATAATACACTAGATATCGGTCACTTGAATTAATAACTGGGACATCGAAGGCGATCATATAAAAGATTAGGAGGATGATGATGATGATATTTTTAATAAACCTGTTTAGGAGCTATCAATGGATCATCGGACGAACGAATACATACAAGGGATTTTAAAAATAATATCCACGAATAGCAAGATATTTTTTGATAAATATTTCAATGAATCTAATTATATTGATCATACATATGGCTTAGAACATAATCAAGCTTCAGATGGGTTTGCAAGACGTTTACAAAGTGGATTAAGGTGGGCGCTGCAATCTAAATGAATACGTTAGTTATATGAATACCATGTTTTTAAAATAACCAAGATGCAGTACAAAAGCAGATAATATATAACTAAAATATATTTTAGATCGAACCTATAAAATTATAGTACAGTTGGTTATACAGGAGCTAACTCAGCAAAATATTTAAAGAATGTGAAACCTCTGAGTAATCCAAAGACTTCTGTATGTCGGAAGATGCCAGAGTTAGAAGTGGACCTGTCAGTAATATATCCCTTTCAACAAGTCAAATACTTACCAGAGGCCGAACTAGATCAAATACCATATCAAAATTATTAACTACTAAATCCAGTGGTTCGGCTATGGCTTTGATGGAATGTAATGAGAACCCCAAGCAGTATGTATTTTATGATGATGTAAATGAGTTAATTAATCGACTTACTAAATTGAATGCATCATACGAGGCTGGAAATGGAAATCATGAGGTCTTGAGTATTTTAGAGAGAGCTATAGAGTTGAGATTGATGAAACGTACTATATAAAGTGTTGCGTTTATATAAGTGATCATCACAGTTTTAACCATGAACGGTTAGGACATTCTCTGTCTTCTATTCGTAAACATCAAGATGTTTGTTCTCTGTTTTAACTCTCACTAGTAAATATAACATTGACAATTGCTGGGCCTACAGAAGGCAATGATGCATTGACTAAGGTACTATGATAATCCCAAACGAGGCCATATAGATGGAAATAGTAATATTAATAATAAATTTGAAAGATTTACTATGAACAAGTTAGAACGTTCTCTGACTTCTATTCGTGAACCTCCCCAAGTTGCTCGTTCTCTGTTTTAACCTTCACTAGTGACAATAAATATAACATTTAAATTTGCAATTAGGGAAGTGGGGTTTGAAGCTGCCAAGAAATATATGATTCGATCACTGTAGATCGATGAACAGCTAAAAATTAGGGGAAATAATGCATGCATTGAAACCTATCGTTACTGATTTAGATAAATTTAAAATAGATGTTGGATTTGAAGCATATAAATTTGCAACGAAAAATTAAAGATGCTAGTTATGGAATCGCGAAGGTACAGCAATGTTTTGTTTAATTTGTGATGGAGGTTAGGATTAGTCCATTGTCACAGATTAAATCCGTTGTGTTGTAAACAACTATTTAGTTTCGTATTTTGTAAAGGCATAAAATACATGTTTTTAACTTTTTATTATCTTGTCTGTATTTGCTTTGTAAAAGATAGCATAGCGCTGCCAATGGATCAGTTAACAGAAGATGAGGCAATAGCGAAACGAGAATTCCTCGTAAGTTGATTTTATTAAAATAGATAAAATAATGTAAGTATAATGGAAATATGTGTTTTTATAGGAATAGATAATGCAGTCAGAGAATACTATTAGTAGTAGTAGTAATATCAGCAGTATTGAAGATGACAACAGTAATACCCTTCGAAAAAATAACACAAACTAAAAATATTGTTGATGAGTGGTACCAGCTCCTTGATTCTAAGCCTGATTGCAGCATTTGTACCTCTGATTACAATTGAATTTCGTAACAGTTCCGTGACAAAAACTGCATTTATTAAAACAAAATAATTAAAGAATTAGCAGGCTTATTATTTAATACCATCTTTGGCTTTTAAGTAATCCTTTTTATTCATATTAAGTATGTGTGTGTATTTTAATTCTAAGTCAAGAATCCTTAGCACATAAGTGTTCATAATATAATATTTTATTTACGATATTTTTTTGGTAATAGGTATAACTAGACAAGTATGGTTAAATTTAGGTGAATAAAATTTAATATTTGATATATTTAACATTTAACAGCTTCAAAAAATGCCGTGGTGCTTCAGCGAGAAGCGGGGAAGTAGAATGGGTTGCGACCCGAAGGACTGTAATGTCAAAAATAGGTGTGGGGCACTCCTTGCGTACTCCAGGTTCGTACAACTCGAGAACTCGGAAGTGCCTCTATATAAACTATCTGACTAGTGAGGGCAATATTTAAGAGGGTACTAAGCATATCGATACTAGTATCGATTTATGTTCAAAATAACCATCAGAATTTGATATCTAGTTTTTTTTTCAACTTCAAGTGTAAGTACTTCGGGTCCTTTTTATTTGTCACATGCTGTCCGAGAATCGTGGGCTGTCTGAAGTGAAAATAGCATCATAAGTTTTCCCTACATGAAGGTATGTACTCCTAAATGACGCCGCTTGAAATCGGTTTTTGTTGAATACATTTTAAAGTACCTGCTTGACGTAATTTAGAAATTTTTTAATATGATAGACGTTAGTTAGAACTGCTTAACACGGTACCTTTTAAATACATTTGGCCTATTTGGTTCGCCAGGGACGGACTAGCTTTAAATAATGCTCATGCACAGATAATATCTTTAGACCGCTTGATACTTTGTGGTCGGGATAAACAAGTGCTTTTATTATTGCTTATTGCTTAAAACCATAAAGACGGGTGTGGTATCTTAATTAACCACTTTTAATGTACAGTATAATATAGGGTGGTGAGATAAATTGAAACATGTATTCGGTATTGATATAATTTAATAATACAGGTGTTAATTGCATTTAAATATAGTGGAGATAAATAATAGTATATTATTTTATATGGAGGAAAAGTAATACTTTTCATGGCGCGCTCGTGTTTAACAGCCGAACGGAGTGAGGCTGGTAATAGAGAGCAAGCCATGAAAAGTAACTTTTCCTCCAAATAAAATATGCTGTTTTTTCTTCAAATGTCGACAAATTAATGCAAAACGTCTCTTTTTAATAGTAATAATAATTATTATTAAAGATAAGTGGGTTCGCAAGGCGGCTTAGACCGGTGCGGTGTCGGTGAATAGGCTGAGTTTGTTGATATAGTAATGTCACATAAAGCTGTCAGTGGACACTGTCAACAATAATTATTTTTTTAAAATTGAGTCTTCGATTGCGTTTTAGTTCCGTATTGATAAGCAGTTATTGAGTAAGTTCGATCAAATAATAACCAATTTGTTCCTAAATTAGTGATAAATACAAATTTTAGTTTAATAACTCTTGAGTTGTTGACGCTTATTTTGATGTTTGTTTGTATTGTATCTATGTTGATATGACAACACTTTTACCTCCGCCGGCGGAAAAGTGAAAAGTAAAGCTCCGGCGGAGGAAAAACGAAACTTCACTGCCGCCTACACAGTCGAGTAATGATGGATTTACTGACGTTTGAAGAAAAACAGTGTTTTCTATGTTAAATAGAAATTATATGTACAATTCTTAGACTAAAACTTTCAATCATTCATCATTCGTTCAAGTATAAAACTAATATTGCAAAAGGTTTCTTAATTATTAACTAAAGACTAAAAGTCTTGATTATGCAATTTCTAACTGAAATATGTTTGTCCTTTCTGACTTTCAATGAAATGAAAATTTATGCTTTCAATCTAGCACCTTTCTTTCGTACAGAATACCTTAATCTCCAATGTTTTACTTCACTCTAATCAGCTAGGGATTCCACTTTGAATTCTTGAATTAACTAGTACAGTACAGGGACCACTTGAGTTATCAATTCGGTGCCGCCATTTTATGGATTCTCTTCAACGAAAGGGGGAAAGAGACGCTACGTCGTTTCTTGCCTTGAAATCTTGGGATAATCGCCCAAAAGGAGGTCTTTGTCCAACCTTGGACAAAGATAACTGAGGTGCACTAAATATTCGCTAATATTTGTGCATACAAAAGGAGAAAAATTGGCCCAAAAAGGAATTTGACCTTTGGCCAGCGGAGAACAGCACGTTTTACTGCTATTCAAGCGAACGTCTTAACTCAACTGCAATATGAACTTTCTTACAATTTCGGGAGGGACAATAGCGCGGGAAAGCTACGTCGGTTTTTATCTGAGAAGGGAAAACATCTTCTTTCTTTCTTTGACAGACTATTTTCACAATGCTGATTTGAGACACAAATATATTGAATTGAAAACGATTAAGAACGATTTCCTTTCCGAGTGAAAGTTGGCTATATTGCAATCTATTATACCGACAGAGCTGGTGTACAGGATCGCATTAAGGGATCGTCCGTCTAGGTTTGGACTAAGAGGTTTTGAAGAACTGGCATATGCTAATTTGAATGCACAAATAGGGTTGTACCCGGGGTGAAATAAATCTATTTTGAGTTTAATTATGGCTCATTCATTCTACGTACATACAGGGTGTGATCACCAAACTATACTGGAAGATTTTCATGCAAGAATACAATTTGCCATCTGGTTATTACAAAAAAAAAATAATGGGAACAGCCAGAATTTGATTGGAACAATACTGTTCGCAGATGAAGGAGGATTTAGAAAAAATTGCATCATTAATACGTTCAATCCACATATTTAGGCCGATGAAAATCCCCATGCTACAATCGTGGCGAGACATCAATGGCAATTTCCATTGATCAATATCTGAGCACGAATATTAGGGGACCATTTGGTAGGCCCATTTATTTTACCAGAATCATTAAATGGTTCTTATTATTTAGAATTTCTTCAAAATTCCTTACAGAATCTTGCAGAATATGTTTCCATAGAGACTCGACAAAACATATTAATACATATAATAGATATATAGTTAAGATTTTGTTGGGAACAAAATGACATAATGCTGGAACTAATCTTAAATCTTATTCGATAGCTTTTGTGGTCCTATTAAACATACTAAAAGTCCTCATACCTCCCATTAGATGGCGCCGCCATCTTGGATTTTCGAAATCTTTTCCTTTTTCCCGTGCGAGGCTACCCATTTTTCGAGAAAATATGTAGAGAGGTAAACTCAATATCGATAAAAACGGAAATACCTTGGAACCATCTGGGTACGACCTTTACCAAGATAGGTACCCATAAATACCGTCGACATACCGATTTTCTGTAAATTCTCATAGTCTAATCGAAATTATTTGAATATTTTTGGTTTTTATGACAAAATTATAGAAATAACTTTCAAGAGCCCTATAGAGCAACTTTTCAATAACACCTCTTGGACAATCTCATATTTGTTAGTTTTGATGATACATATTGTTTCAATCAACAAATTTGATCTATAGATCATAACTATCTAAATTGATGGTTTTTAACGTTATATGTATGAAAAGACTTCCACATGGGGGAACAGCCAGAATAGCCCCGCTATCTTGGATTTTGAATATCTAAGGAGAAAAAAGAACGATTATTTCCGAACAGCCTAGATATTTCTGAATATATAGGACGGCAGCAGAAATTAAACTGAACTGAGGGCGCGGCTGCGCAACTGCTGCGTAATAATATTTGGTTCAATATTCACAATCTTTAATTTAAAGCAACCCTTATTTGTTTCAAATAGTGGAGTAGATTCGTATCTTTAATGCTTTAAAGCGAATACATATCGGTTTGATATGGAGAAAAGTCTTGCTATTACATGGCAAAGAACTAACCAAGAAAAATCAAACACGCCCAATTATTTAAATTAAAGAAACTTTGTTTAATCTAAGTAATTTTTATTTAAAGCAAATAAATAAAAATCAAAGAAATATTTATTAAGGTTTTTTTCCACATTTTTATCAGTGTACGCCAAATTACTGTTTATTATGTAATTATAGTATTACATACATAATATATTCAGGCTAATCCTACAGAAGTATCTCACCAAACTAACAAAACTTCAACTGAACTCTATACACTAAACCACTAACCATCTACACCTCTTCATCAGAATCGGTATCTTTTGTTGAGACTTTTGGCAAAATCCGCACAAATTTGAGCAAAAATGCTTCATTTTTTACACCAGCAATGCTGGGCGCATCTAGTTTGGCAGTTACAAAAATTACTTTTAAAATAAGTTCCGGGGCTCCCTCTTGCTCGATTGTCACGGGATGAAGTTCATTATTGCATCTTTCCATCCTCATTCCAATGGATAAGGTGAGTCGCTAAATCATTCTTGTATTTGATAGTAAATTCTCAAGATATGGAATTTTGCGACATTTGTAGTGGTAAGAAAAGCAACCAAATTGAAGGTTGTGCTAAGATTTAGTCTTCCATAAACGGACACTAGAAACGTTCGCCACTTTTTATAATATCATTTTTGGCGGCCTTTCATGCTCAGGGCGCTACTATAAAAGTTAAAGAACTTTGATTTTCCTCAGAATCGCATGCACCTGCCGCGTGCATTAAGAGGTTAGTTTTCAAAATGGAGCTTATTTTGATCTGCATTGATTATAAGGATGTTAATAATTCGATTAGGGGTGCCTTGTTCTCCCGATTACATCATAAAAACATTATCTTTTCTTGAAAAAATGGAGTTACAATATCTTCGCCAATAAATATATTTTCTGTTTTTTTTGTATTGCTCAGAAACTGTTCCTGGTTTATCCTAGCCATTTCGCTGCCGCTAATTTCTATATCTGGACTCCCTGTTTTTCGGCTGCGTCTATTTTGTTCCTGTTTTGCGGTATTTTTAAAGTTGTAGCCGTCAAGTACTACAACACAGTTCGTTCCATAGTGATGTTTTAAAATGCCGACAATCCAAGCTATTTTGACAACATTCCACTATGAGAGGTATGAGGACTGTTAGTACGTCTAATAGGATCACAAAATCTATCGAATAAGACTAATTGCAGCTTTATGTTATGTTTTTCGCAATTAGTCCTATGAGAATTTTCTAACTGCCTCATACTGTATGTTTTTTGCATGATGTTGCTCTGCCCCATTTTATCCGTGCTGTGCGAGAGCAGCAGACTTTTCAATTCGTCGTGCTCGCTTCGTGTTAAAGTGCAACTTGCACATATTAAATTAAACCATTCTATGATTTTTTAAATTAAATAAAAACATCCTTACTTCTTCTTTACGATGAAAGCTTATTATTTATTAATGCAATATTGAAATGAAAAGTTACCATTTCGTAAAATACAGGGTTTTCTCAAAAACTGCAAGCAAAAGCACCTTTCTTGTAGCCTAAGGTTCAAGTTGTCAAGAGGTATTATTGTTGTGCCTTTGTTATACAGGATGTTAAAAATTTGTATTATTATGTTAAAGCTGGTCCGTCCCTGGCTAACTAATTTCCGCTATGTCACTACTTCACCACTTCACATTGTTCAGCGGAATCAGCGGTACTCCCTCCTGTCGCGCACGCCGTAAACGTCGCGTACCCGGCACTTGTCTAGAAGGAACTGGCCGCCGTATTCATGAAAACAGAGTATTCATTGAACATTTGAATATTACGTTCCATGCGTAAGTAAATAAACTCATAGTCGTACTCTGCGAACATTATTTTAGAAAAGTAAGTACCAAATGTTAAAAAAGCATAAAATTTCTCCAAGTGCTTTAAAAGTTAATCAAGCGACCGGCGCCATTTAGGAGCCTATCTATCTGATGAATTTATGATGTTATTTTCACTTCATCTATATGAATCCGATAGATTACTAACGAATTCTATGACACGCTGTACATAGAACCGGTTTTCCAAATAGTGGCAAATCTGCCAAGGTGCCAGACCTAAAAATAATTCGACCGGCCGAATTTACATCCGTCGAAAGAAAACAAAAATAGACTACAATTTTTTTGGAGTGGGTATGCCATTGTTTTGCCATGTCAAATGGCCTCTTCAACTTTCGTGAAACATTTTAGAAAGATTCTGTATTGTTAACTACGAGCTAACTTTTTAGTCAAGATAATTTGTTGCCTGATAAACTATGTTGTTGAAGACATCTTTGAAGCAACAAATATTAATAATAATACAATTATTGATAGGTAGACAGGTCGGGCTTGCTTTAGAGGTTGTTTTTGAGTTAATTTTTATTAATTAAAAGGAAATCTAAGGTCCAGTTCAGTTTACAACCCTTGAAAATGTATGGGTTTTTATTATCTGAGGTGACAAGAACATTTTCTTGTATATAGAACAAACATTTCGGGACGGAATGTGCTGATGAAATGTTGTCAGAATGAAAGCCGATAGATCGTGTAGAAACAGAAAGCAGCATAATATTAAAGTGACCTTATACAAAAGAAAGACATGCATAGACGATCTATGAGTACCTCAACAAAATTGGGAAAGTGATATATAGTGCAGAATTAAAGGGGACTAATGATATGATAGATGATATATGTATATAAGATACTATAGAGAGAGAGCGATATGGTAGATGGTGATGAAGTTGAAATATGGACGGGGAAGGAAGAGCGAGAAGAGAAATAGAGGGAGAGAGGAAGGAAGAGATGGATGAGGGAGATGAGGATGAGAAAGAGAGCGACAGAGGGAGGGCATATGACTTGTCCTGTGCTTTTATTTTTCTCCTTAATTGACATATCAAGGCATAATATTTGATGTTTTTCAGATAACGTCATCGTGTCTAGACTCGAGAACTCCCTATTGCCACTACGTCGTCAATTACCTTATAATGTACAGTAATCGAGAGACGAGCGACAAGCGGGAAAATGTCCAGACAGTTCGCTTTTATGCAGCCTTTACGAGAAAAGATATTACCGCCATATCTTTCGCTTGTTAAATTCACGGCAACAAAGGATGACATTACTTGCATTTGATGAAACAAAGACTTTTGTCTCTATTTTTATTTGCGAATACTGGTATTTCTAATGCTGCGTAATTTGCATTTAAAGGAACTAATATTCTATGGAATTCTCGAGGCAGTTAGTGTTATATTGTGAGAATGGGATGTAGCTATAGATTGAAATAAAATTCAATCATAACAGAGGTTACTCAAAAATTATCATCAATGGAAGATTTAAAATTTTTTCTTATTTTTGCGTTCCTATTTGCAAGTATTAATTGATTGAACTTAAAATTGGCCTCAAATACCGTCATGTGACATATTGAACAGTCTTCTGAATATCCTAAACTGATCCATAAATCATCTGAACCTACACATATATCATATTAGACGATCATTTTTTTTTATATTTCGTAAACCGACAAAAGCGCCGTTTTAAAATATCTTCTGAAGTCAGCTTAGATAAAATTGGCCTTTTTCACAAGCTTCTTATCTGCGAATACATAACAAAAGTGTCAAGAAGGGTCCGGAAAATTAATCTTTCGAGAACAGTTGATCTGCGTAACATTTGGCGTATAGAATTTAAATTTCATTGGCATCGTGAACGAACCTTTTTCCGACCCCTTGCAACGTCTGACAAGGGCTTGGTCAAGACATATTATAAATCCGCTCAATCCGACATTCCTATGGTGATAAAAATACTACGTGCGCAGGAGCAATAATGCAACTAAAGGAAACATAGTTAATGTGATATTAAAAGCATCTCAAGAAGGTAGATTCAAATTACTTTTTGGTAATCCCTCGTACAAAGACAAATTGCTTTCTACAATAATAATTCACATTTAGCGATACTAAAAATGCAGCCCATTAAATTTATGTCTAAAGTGGTTTAAGAGTCGTGACTAATAATTTTAGAAAGGTTAGTCCTCGGTATTGAGATCTGGTATGTCAGGAGGCCAAAGGTCGTCGAATAACAAAAGATCGCACCAGGTTGCGCGCCGTTATATTATTTGCACGGTTCTTGTTGTTATAATTTGTAGCGTAAGGGCTGCAATATAATGAAAGAAAGGAATAAGAACAGTGTAGTAGATGGTAGATGATTTAATGACGGAACATAGCGAGATCCAGTCCGAGTTAATGACATTTTTGGCAACCACACTATGCACAAAGTTCATTGATAGTTCTTTAAAATTACTTCAAGTGCTTCCACTGGAAGCATGTGAAAAATTAAAGTGTATTTATTCAATCTGCATTATTTCAAATAAGTAAAGTTAGTGCTTTTCTAACTGTTGACAGTTTGATCTACAGTTTTTAAGATTAATAGATCTAATAAATACAATTTGTCTCTCATTGTCTGAGTCTGAGCTACAATTAATAGACATGCAGGAAATTCTACATTATTTGAAATGAGATTTTTTTTTTTCAATTGGTACATACGCCTGTCTGCCTGGTTGTAATTTAATTTACAATTTCAAAGATTCAGAGACATGACATTTTGTATTATTTTAAATGAGTAAAGAATCAGATGGTTTTGTTTCAATTGTTTTATACGCCTATGTGTGTAATTATAATCTGATTTACATTTTTGCGCTTGATAAACATATTATGACATTCTATTTATTTGAAATAAGAAAAGGTGCTGTTTTTCAATTAGTACATATGCCTGTATGTCCGATTATATTCTTATTTACAATTTTGAAGATTAATAGAGGTAAATGATATTCTACATTATTTGAAATGAGATGAGATACCGTTTTTTCAATTGACGCATATGCCTTTCTGACTGGTGATAATTTGATTTACAGTGTTTGAAGATTAATAGATATACATGAAAAGAAAAACGTTTATATACGCTTTTACAATCATAGAAGCAACTAAGAGCAGCAAAGCATTGTACTCTAGGTTCAATTGCGATGTTCTTTATATAAGAATATGATGTGGTATTTAAATTATTTTCCGGTTGATCTAAAACAATACAAACAATTATTTAGCATCTTAGGCTGCTCATTAAGAGAAGCGACCAAACCCTAAGTAGTCAGGTAGCACGAGCATTCAAAATGCAAAAAATATCATGCGTTGTATGGTTGGTTTGTACACTAGTATAAACCCCAATTACACACCTTTCTGAATAATGATACTATTTTGGATCCATTGATTAATACGCCTCTTTGGTTTGAAGTCTTCTCTGGTCGAATGCGAATTTCGTATTTACTTTACTTATTCTTTGGCGTTACTACTTATTGCATTTGTATTAATAGTGAAATTTGCAAATATGCTCCTTCGCCAAAGTTTAATATTTATTTCGTAAATTTTGGTACCTACCTAGAGACTTTGGCATATACACCAGTAATGTATAAATTGCTTGTGATGAAACTGTAAGAGATGCAATTACGCCAATTTGGATTTTTTTTTAGGTATACGCCAATACCTGGATAAGAGAGATGACGTTAAAAAACAACTTTTTTCGTGGACGTCATGCATGAATACAATGTAATAAATTAAGTATCGGCTTGCTTACTTCTCAGAAATAATTACTATTTACAATGCTCACTACAAAATCAGCGCATCACGGCCAGTTAATATTTGCCACCTTTTTCGTTCATTAAAATTCATAATTGCTGTTCTCTGACAGAGAGAGAGTTTATTACCCCAACAAAGTATGACTCCGTTTATTCGTAACAACTGCTTTTTATCCGGCAGCCTCGCTAACAATATTTCACGTCGCATACGAGAATACCTACCATTGTTTTACAGAGTAGAAATTTCGTTTTATAAAGTTGACTGCATGTAAATTCAGAGTAAAAGTTTTTACTGCTGCACAGTAATTATTGTGCTTATTAGGATTGAATTATCTCTAAACGGTTTTGTACCAGACCGGACTTTGAGCATTAGTTTTGTGCTGATTCAAAACAGTAAAAACAAGGAAATAAGGTTTTACCTTTTATCATCGTGTGATTCGCTCATATTCAGGGTAAATTTTTTGTTAAATAATTATATTTATGTGTCCACTGGAATTGAGGTTTTTCTCTTTTTTTTCTCGCTCAAATCAGTGTTCAAATATTATATTTATTAGTAGTACTGTTACGTTTTCCCGTGGGATCTGTGTATAACTTTACAACTATTAAATCTATTACCATTCAGAACTCGATGATTACCTAACTAAACTGCAACTCTCCTCTATCCGCTATTTAGTCTTAAAAGTATGCGAATACCCCGGATGAAGCGAGGCGTCTATATTATTCTCGAGCAGGCATCAAGAGAAATCCACAGTTGTTCCTGAATCTTCGCGGCCGGTGATGACTCATACGTAGACGTAACAAGGCTAGTTCTATAGGGTAGCGCAAATACATTCGTATGGTTGCTAGCCGTGACATTGCCTCTCTCTTAAACTTGATCGCCTCGATCAGCTACTTGATGTCCGTGATATGCTTCGAGCCTGTCGAGGTGGACAACTTTCAGTTTGCTTCTGGGGCTACGTTTAATTCTATACACTATGTCATTAATTCTTTTGATGACTGTATAGGACTCTTCCCTTACTGGCGTTAGTTTGGGATATCTTCCTTTCTTCCTTCGCGGATTATATAACCAAACTTTATCGTTCAACTGAAATCCTATAGAATTAGCTTTCATTCGGTCACTGGCTTTCTCCGTGATTTCTCTGACTAATTCATGGATGTATAGTAACTTTTCCTTAAGAGAGTCCGCGTAGTCTTGAATTTCCATATCCTGGTTGTCTGGCGTTCCGAATAATAGGTCACAGCGTAAACGGAGTTCTCTTCCAAATAAAACCATGGCTGGTGTTAGTCCTATCGTGTCATGGACTGCTGATCTATATGCCATCAAAAATAGTGGTATGTTTTGGTCCCAATCTTTCTGATGTTCATCTACGACCTTTGACAAATGTTCTTCAATGATCTTGTTAAACATCTCAACCATGTCGTCTGATTGTGGATGTGGTCCATGTTTTATGGATGTTGAGTACATCACAGCCTTTCTGTAAAACCTTGGATTCGAAGTTGCGTCCTTCATCTGAGTGCAGGTCCAACGGATCACTAAATCTGCTAAGCAGGTTATTTATGAGGACCTCTGCTATAGTGACAGCTTCTTGATTGGAATCGCAAATACTTCAGGCCATTTACTGAAGTAGTCAATTGCCACTAAAATGTACTTGTTACCTTTATTTGTTTCTGGAAAAGGGCCAGCTGCGTCAGTTGCGGCACAGGTTGAGCACTGCCGACACCACGATTTCATGCACATCCTGGCAGTAGTTGACCAGTAAAATCTACTATAAGATTATTAGGATTTTTACTAAAAAGCGATTTTTTAAAAAGTTTCCCACCCTGTATCTTAGAAACAATGTATTTTTGAACCTATGTTTATGTAAACTTTTTGTCTTAAAATCACTCAAAGGGTTACTTCTTGAAGTATTGGCCGCGTACTTAAATAACACCCTGTATAGCAGTGATTTGAAATATTTCGGTTACGTAGCCTATTTTCTAGAGGCTCCCGAAATCTATGTACTCGACAGCCCCTTTTGAAATGTCCAGTCCTGCCACATCTATAGCACTGATTTATAGCATTTCGGTTACATGGTTTAACTTCTAGTGGCTCCCGGAATCTCTTTACTCGACAGTCCTTTTTTAAATGTCCAGTCTTGCCACATCTATTTATATAGCATTTCGGTTACATTGCCTAACTTCTAGTGGCTCCCGGAAGCTCCCCGTGGCCTGAAGAACCTTGGTTAATTTCTTCAAAATACCGCCCATCTAAGTTAGTTCACAACTGTTCGCCAGCTTTTCTTCTTAGATGGATACGTTTCTGATTACTGGCTTAGAGATGAACAGACCGCCTCAATTTCTAGGGCTCTACCCAAAACTTCACGGCTGTTATTAAATTTAGCTAGACGTAACATCTTCTGAGTTTCTGGATCTCTGATACCATCCACGAAATACTGAGCAGCAAGTTCCTCTTGAAATTTCTCTGTTGCTCCCGGGTACGCCAATTGAATGAGACATCTAACATCTGCCTCAAATTCTTGCAGGTTTTCACCAGGCTCCAAATCATCTCTCCAGGGCAGCTACAAGTATGTCATATTTCCTCTCTTGGCTGATGGGAATGATCTGTAGTAGTTTCAGGGCAGATCCACGAAGCGCTATCCACGAAGCGCTACCACTAGTGATGTAGTCATTTCTTCGTTATTCCAACCGTTGACATCAGCTTCAAATTGTTTTCTGTACATTGCCCAGGATGTTTGACCGTCATACGTTGGAGGTTTGATATTCTGTCCTGTGACGAATACCCTCTTGGTGGGTTCTTGCTTTTTTAGTCTGGTAGCTTCTGTCTGTAGATTCTTCATTTTCTCCGTACGTCGCCTACTTCTTTTTCAAACTTCTCATTTTGCCCGTCCGATATTTTCCCTGCTCGCCTACAATTACATCCAGCATCCATTCCGGTCCTGTTCTATTTGCCCTTTATCTTCTTGGTCTTGTAACATTTTCTGAAGCCGGTCCTGTTCTGTTTGCCTTTTACGCTTGCCTTCTATGTTCATCCTCTCCCGATCCGCTTGCCTTTTATCATCTTGATCGAAACATTTTCTGAAACCCATCCTTTTCTGTTTGCCTCTCAGCATTTAGATTTTCCATGAAATCGGCCAACATTTTATTCATTTACTCCATTTCTGCGGCTTGTTGCCTTGTATTGACCATAGGATGTTATAAAACTTTCAGAGAATCCACCAATCAAGACGGTCTTGCTGACGTGCTTGTACCCTCTTCTCTACTTGAAGAACACTTTACAAGTCCCGTTTCTTCACAATCCGACTTCTGACACCAAATGTTACTTTTCCGGTTCTGAACGAAATTACAACTTTTACTGTTTTGCAATAATACTCTCTTTATTATTTTTCACTCTATACAATTAAACACACTAGACTACTCTTATAACTTTACAATTATTAGATCTTTACAATTCAGAACTCAACGATTAACTAAATGCAACTCGCCTCTATCCGCTATTTAAAATAAGCGTCAGGGGTAGGGCTAAATTTTCGATGCGATTCCGTGCATGCGTAATATGGCCGAAATATCGGAATTATCCATGTCTTTACGTTCTAGCGAAATTCCTTCATGGTGGTGTAGTAGGTAGAGGATGAGGGTTCTAATCGTCGGTCGCGACAGATGTTTTGTTTACCTTTTTTAAGGCTATGTTTTTTTTTATTAATTTAGTTTTTTTCTTAATTTCGAGTTAGTTTGGGTTAGCCTTGGGTTAGTTCCTGAATCTTCGCGGCCGGCGATGACCCGACAAGCACAAAAATATTGGGATTGTTGCTAGCCGTGCCAGTATACAATAAATTAGTTTTTATTAAATACAGGGTGTCTCTAAAAGGAGTGTACAAAATGCTTGCACAAATTCCTGAGGCTTCAATGCAAAAGTCCTTTGTATATAAAATTTTTGGTTAAAAATTCTTATTCCTTGGCATGTTTTATTCAAAAAAGGTATATCGAGCAGCCTTTTCTGAGATAATCGAACTTAAATGTTGTATTGCGTACTGACACTGATCGTAACGACGCGACGCGTGGTAAAATAGTTATTTATGCACCAAGAAGTTTTTTGCACGAAACTTGAAAATTGTCAATCGTGACCGCAACACTTAAGTGCAAAAAAGAGAGTTTTGCATGTATTGCATACAATATAAATCGTTTTATTTAAAGATCAGAATATTGGTAGGTACCTATATAAAAGAAAAAATGAGCGAGTCTGCTAGTACTCGAGACACTGATGTGTAAACATATCCTATATCGACGTGAACAAATATTTGAGCAGCCCTCGTAAAATCACTGCGCATGGTTATGATGTCACAGCCGTTTACACATTTCCGTCCCCATCCGCTTGAACATTTCCGTCCCATTTGCCGAAATTATCCTCATACCGCCGCGTAAGATGTTTACACATGAAAAATATCAGTTGCATCTACGTGCAGATATTTTTATTGTTATGTTATGAAAGGTTTAAGGCATTGTGTCAAGCAAAGTCAATTAAAAAATATAACGATACTATTCTTTTGGCATATTGGTAATTATTTACTTTACGCACTATTCGAATTTTAATTTTTTTTTGTGTGACCTATATTAGGCAGTATTAGAAGTGTTTTGTGACACGTTACATATTGCGCAAATCGCTTTTGATCCCAAAAATTGAAAACAGAAATCACAAATGCGGCAGGTTAGTAATACATTTTAACGCGAAAACTCTCCCAATTTGACGTTAATGATGAAAATTTACTTGCAGACTAATATTCTTAATTTTCTAGTAGGTAAATGTCCCAGGTAAGGTGCATGTTTCAAAAAGTAGAATAACAACTTGGCAAACTATAACTAAACAAGCTCGCTACGCGTATACTTGGCATTAATATTGGAAATCACTTAAATGAAAATGTTCAAAATTACTGGATCGGCAGAAGAAATATGCGCCTGTAAATTGGCCGCTCCGCGCACAGTATTGAATGCCTATGATGGATCACTATTTATGGGGAACTCTTAAAGATATGTTATACTCCAAACCTATAAACGCCGAAGAAGAATTGTGGTCACGAATACAAAATTCGGTAAACATTTTAGAAATAAATGCAGAGGTGATGGCAAGGCTGCAGCTAAACTGTGTTCGTAGAATTAATCTTTGTGTAAGTACATGGAAACAGAGGTCATTTTGAATTGTTTTATGTGTGTTATTCCTATTGTTTTTTTGCCAGCTCATTACCAGTGTTAACGTATTATGCAATTTTTTGTTGTTGTTGTTCTGTTGGCCCTTATACACGCCCTAAATTTCTTGTTCTAAACCTGAATAAGTGTGAAGGGGGGCTACGATCAGTTTCCACACTCGTTAAAACATTTAAATTCGATTAGTTCAGAAACGGCTGCTCGAAGCGATGCCAACTCGGTATACCTTTTTTTTGGACAAAAGAAGCCAATGAATACATTTTAAACTTAAAAGTTAATATCCCTCTGCAATTGGCATCCATCTCCAGATCTCCTAAAAACCCACAGTACAAAATTTCGGACAAATCATGCTATTATTAAAAGATGTTTACAAGAAAAAAAGTATAACTTTGAAACCTCGTATTTCGGAAAGTATCATCTTTTGTCTAGACCTTTTAGGGGAACCCTGCATATTTCTAAATTTTCAAACAAATAATTGACCCAATTTTTATTTTATCGTGTATATTTTGATATTTCTGATAAGCGATATAGTAAAATCATTCTATTTTTTTTGCTCTCGCGGCATATTGAAGCAAATTACTCTCAAGACGGAGTCATTAATATTGAGACTCATATAATATAATCAAATGCATACCTTCAACTCAAACATTTTAATTAGTACATAATTTCTCACCTATACACAAAAGCAAATACGCCTATCCAGGGGACGTAATATATTGACTCGTCTAGATAAACTGGCTTGGATGTAACTGACATGACACAAAATAGAACCATTTTATACAACAAAAGTAAGTACGATATTTAATTTTGTTATATAAATGGATCTATTTTGATAAATTTTATCAATAGCCGGATATTACAAAACAAAATAAATTCTATTTCACGTCAGAGTATAGGGGGCAGTATCTAAATACAAACCTCGACATACAAGGCTGCTCCTTATATTATTTTGACGATTTGTCGGAAATCAAAGTTGTATGCATTTAAGAAACTCGATAGAAAAATATGCTTGAATATAGGTGAGTAAAAACGTGTAGCAAACCTGCGGAATATTTTGAAAATTTCGATATTCCAATATTTGGATCTGTAGACGCACAATTTTCCAGAAGCTAAACAGAAATTAAAAGATCTAAAATTTTAGCTAGATTTTCGTGTCGTTGAGAACTTTTCTTACCTATTTATTTACTTTCCAGACAGTTCAATTGCGTAATCAAATGTGCTACAATTTTGTACAATTCTGATTTGAGGAGCATCCACGCAAAAGTAAACAAATCCATTTGAACTAATTTTGCATAAAACGATAATTTCGCACAATTTAAAAAAAAAATTGGATAATTTTTTTTGTTAAAATTTTTAAAAAAATATAAGAAAATATGCTACAATGTTTGTTTTTTTTTGCAAAAATATTAGAGGAGTTATTTCGATTTATGATGTGGATTTGTTTACTTTTGCTTGAAATCTGAGGATTTGTACTGTTTTGCTTGAACAGCCTGTTGGATTTGTTCTGTTTTGACTGACATAATAAAAGCAGTTTTAAGCGGATACATATTAATTTATTAGATCAATTTAGAAAAATATTACAAATAAACAAAAACTTATTTTATAAGTAATCTTACTAGGGAAAATATCATGAACATTAAAGCTGAAGCGCAGGATCTTCTTTCAAGTACAATAACAAATATAAGAAATGCAATAAAAAAAATTGTGTGTGCTTAAGACCACACGATAGAAGTGAAAACTTCGACAAGCGGGGTCATCGTTTATCACAATTTCGATCCGAGCCTTCGTTGCAGAGATACGGGCGAAAAACGGTTTCCCCCCTAAATCCCCCCTTCAATTAGAGCCCCGTTCCCCCCATATGGTCAAAGGTAGCCCCCCATGGGGCGCACCTACCATAAAAATTTCGACCCCGTACCTCTTCCCGTTCTCCCGGAATTAAATATTTAAGTTTTTCCTTCTCTCCCCTCCCCTGGCCAAACATGGGCGGGGACGGGGTCCCGTTTTCGTCCAGGATCTTCTTTTTACCTCGGCTACATCCCCTAAAAATTTCGGCCCTCTACCTATCCGGGAACATGCCAGTATAAGGAGCGTTACGTTACATATACGAGCATGACGCGTGATGCGCGACGGCTCGATCTCATTCAACCCTCACAAAGAAAAATTGCAAAACGCGCCTAAAGAAGTTTTCACTTCAAAAATAAAACAGTGTATTGTTTTACCTTTCACGCCGTTCCCGCTCTCTTTTAGTAGGTTTTCGTTGTCTTTTTCGAGAGCCACTGTTACCTTCACCTACTGAGATAGAAGAGTCATCCATTTTAAATAATAAATCAATAAATAAATCACTATAAACAAGTAAACTACTCCAAACACTTCTAGCTAATGCGACGTGTCGCCGCAATAGTGAAATTAATATGCTTGCAGGCGTGGCGGCCTCTATCATTTATTTACCCAAAATCGCGGAATGGTTTGCTGCACGAAAACACGTTCAGACAACGTGCATCAACCGTTATTTACACTGTTGCATACTAGATAGCACACTATGTATAAAATATGATATTTATGAGGCAGTTTTAAAATACCTCTGGATTTGTTCACTTTTGCATGGGTTATAGCACCGCGTTCGTATTTTCTGCAAGGATTTGTTGCTTTTTGAGAGAAATTCCACTGAAATTGACGAAAATTAATAATATACGGATTTGTTACTCTTTGGTTGAAAATACTGATTTGACTCCACCATTATACAAGGATTTGTGTACTTTTGATTAAAACGGTGCATGGGGTTTCATAGAGATGATCAGGGTCTACATGATGCAATATTTATCTCATTTTCTGGTAAAAACGGATTTGTTTACTTTTGCGTGGATGCTCCTCATTTGTAAACGAATAGTCTTTTATATTTTTCCGTTTTTAGACAGATCTCGTTTTGCTGATTTCGATCATTCCAAGTTTGGTAGCTCTAACTCTAATAATATGAGATATAATAGCTTGCAAGGTTTGTGCCAATTTCCACAAATTCAATTTCAGTCAAAGAATAAAAATAGTGCTCATACCAAATTTGTTGATGTAAATATGAAGATCGAAAGAGTATTATAGCGCTAGTGATGATCTAGTCGAAGACCAAGGCCTTGAACTGTTTCTATCTGGTTTTGTAATTTGCGTTATATTTTAATGTTAACTCTGAAAACCGAGGAGGAAATTTACCAAACATAACACAGAATTAAAAAGTTCTAATAGTTTCTATTTTGTCTAACAAAAAACCTATATTGAGATAGCGAATGTGTAGATGACTAAGTCGTCGCGCCTTGATACCAACCAGCCAGGCAATCGTTTAATTTGATCTTATAGACTTTGCCATTGCCGTGTTTGGTTAGTCTTGTCGCGAAGATCGCCATTGTCTGCTTGGTTTATTCACCATTATATTATTTGCTGTCTCCGCAAATGTACGACGACTTTCATGAGATAATATTTTAATAAACGTCTCCCATGTTTAAGAAGCAAATACTGCAGTATTATATAATGTTTTGTTTTGCACGCTCAATTAATCTTTGGTTTAAGTGCCACTTTTGTATTTTCAATGAATCTTACTTTACACCCCAGTTTGTCAACAAAGTCTCAAGTGAACAAACTTGACTATGCGAGGTGTTTAGAAAAGTAAAAGTTTTATGTCCAAGGTCATAACTTTTTCGCCGATTTTGACGTGCGCATTAGTTCTGATTTATAGAAAGCATTTTTCTGAGGATTCACTTAATTAAGAATTGAAGAGGTTTTCTTACTACTTTGTTCGGTCCCTTGGTCATCTGTTGATGATCTTGCCTAGTGTCTTAGCCCTGGTAATATTGACTCTTGGTCCGAGAGGAATGTTTCTCGATTGTCTCAAGTCTACAGCGCTGATTTAATTTCAGATGGATAGTGCATTCAGGCCACATTTAAAAGCTTACTTCCTGAAAATAATGTGAATTTCTACAGCTTATCACAAATAAATTCAAACAGTGGTGTCAGGATATAACGTATGCCTTTGCAATCCACATTGCATTTTCGTTTCATTGGAAGTAGTACTCTGTAATCTGTAATCCGAATTTTACTTGATTCAGTAATCCGAATTCATTTACGTGACTTATTTCTATAAAAAATAAAATTATGCAGGTTTTTGTCTGTTTGTTTGTAAGCGCGTTCAAGTGAATACAGGTAGTTAGTACTAGTACATGTCTATACAGCATCATTCAGTACGCAGCGCCCTCACTGTGCGGGGTCTTTCAACGAATATTTCCCTCATGTATAAAAAATCCCATTAGAAGAGTGCAATTCTCGGAAAATTACAGCGATAAGTGCACTGTAGAAATCGAAAGAGCACAGCGATAATTGCATCTTACGTATCTATGGTAATTCCATTGTAAACTTACGATGACAGCGACAATTCATAAATAACGTCAAAGTCAAGTGAATATATGTTATTTAAAATGTCTCGTTATATTTTTGCGCCTCTTACTTTGTTTACAGTTACATGTACGTTTTTGTATTAAAAAAAGAATAAAAATGTATTTTTTTTAACCATGTCTTTATTCGGGAAATATTCCCCCGAATTACACTCGTGCATCAAAATAACCAGATAATTTTGCATTCAAGCGTGTTGTCTTAGAAAAACTGCATTCGGTCATTTTCATATTTTGTAAAAAGAGCCCTCCACCTTCGGTGTCGGGCTCTTTCTCCAAAATATGAAAATGAACTCATGCAGTTTTTAGACAACACGCTG
>MU182173.1:406755-418616 GCA_016904865.1 Pissodes strobi | reverse complement strand
CATTGTAACCTTACGATGACAGCGACAATTTATAAATAACGTCAAAGTAGAGTCAAAAATGTCTCGTTTCGGATTTAAAAAATCGTATTCTTGCGTCTTTATCTTGTTTACAGGTACATGTACGTTTTTATATTAGAAAAAGAATAAAAATGTATTTTTTAAAACCATGTCCTTATTCGGGAAATATTCCCCCGAATTACACTCGTGCATCAAAATAACCAGATAATTTTGCATTCGAGCGTGTTGTCTTAGAAAAACTGCATTCGGTCATTTTCATATTTTGGAAAAGGAGCCCTCCACCTTCGGTGTCGGGCTCTTCCTCCAAAATATGAAAATGAACTCATGCAGTTTTTAGACAACACGCTGTCATGCAAAATTATCGGTAATTTTGATGCACTTGTGCAATTACTTCCGATAATTTTAAAACTGGGCTTTAAAATGTCTTGATAATCCGAATAATTTGATAATCCGGATTGGTCTGGTTTTAATTGATCCGGATTATCGCGCGCAGTGCGCACCACTGTAATATGACCAGTTAGATTTTTAATTTTTTAAACTAATACAGCGTTGCAATATCTCGTTTGATTTCGAAGTTCTGGCTACCAGGTTCTCTTTTTTCTTTTCTCTTTGTTTATTTAAATATGGTAAGTTTCATAACATCAAAAATTGCTAAAAACCCGAGTAAAAACCGCAAAAAATCAGTAAAACTTGAAAGATGTTTATTTCTTATTAGTGAAAATAATCAACAAAAAGTTCACAAACAAATTAAAAAAAAAATTACAGCACGACAGTGCACATTATACACTGAAAAAAAAATTAGTTGATCCAAATAAAAATGGTGTTTATTCAAGCAAATATTTGTTTGCTAATGGCCAAACAAATATTTGTTTGAATAAAAAATAATATTTATTTGTTTTATTTTTAAAATTTTCTTTGTTCGAAATAAATATTTATTGCGAACAAACAATATGATTTTATAATAATTGTTGTTCACATCAAACAAAAATAACTTTAAAACAAATAAAATTATTTCGATTCAAATACGAGAAATTATTTCGTACAAATACCCAAAGCATTGGTTTAAATGCCCGGCCTAATTAAATTAGAACACAAAGCTTTTGGAACAAATATAACATATATATGTTCTAAAAAGTTTGTGTTTTGATTGTAATCTGAGGTATATTTGTTTCAAAAACTTTGTGTTAAAATAGGTCGGATATTTAAACCAAAGTTTTGGGCGTTTGTATGAAATAATTTCTCGGATTTGAATCAAATCATTTTTATTTGCTCAAGCCTGTTCAATTTTTACTGTTTGTGTTGGTGATGACTTAAATAAAAAAAAGAAATTTTGGCTGTTGCAAATACGTGTTCATCTTTCTAAAACGATTATTTATTGACATTCAGTAAGCTTAAAAAAATGAAAAACACTGTTATTATTCTTAAGACGTATTTAGGTTTCACATTTTAGCTGAAATAAACTATATGTCTTAGTTTTCGTTTAATTGCTAAAGAATCCAAAATCCGAACCGTATCTAATCCGCCGATTTGTAAATAGTATGTTAGAACACTTAACTTTTAATTACCATCAAATTCATGACAGGAACAGTTGTCCACAGTAAATAAAATAAAAGTTTAAAAGGTATATATCCAAGAAACAATATTTTACATTTTTATAACAAAAAAAACTATTATTATAAGCTAAAAACATCTTTTTTCTAAATACTGTATAGAACATAAACATATTATGGGTTAAGTTGTACTACTTATTAATTTTAACGATCTCACTAGTTTTTATAAAAAATACTAAAATTCTAGAGTCCATAAAAATGTTATCATATAAAAATAGTGAAAGGCAGTAATATTTTACTTAATTAAACTAATAGGTCATACAACTACCTCTCCAGATCCAGTATAATAAGCATTGAACAGAAATGGCACAAGATTTTCACCGACTCTGTTGTTAGTAAGGACTTTAAATCGATTTCCATCAGGCTATGTAAAACTTCGATGCCGTCAATATTTTGATCTAAAAATAAAACAACAATAACTAAAACAAAAAATAATAGAAATAAAACAATCGTGACTGTTGTTCATGATGCTATTTGAATAGCCTGCTACATTGTTTAAAAGTATACCTTATCCATTTAACTAAAATAATTATGTTTTTTAAATACTATTACATTTAATTGAAATAAAAACCAATTTGCTTCAAAACTGTACTTCCATGGATCAACCATTTATTTATTCAGATTGAATAAATAGAGCTTTGAAATACCTATCAATTCATATTATATTATGTAGGTACAAGAACGAAAAGGACGCCATTGAACTTGTACAACGTAAAAAGCAAAAATACTCAATCAAGATCGTACGCCAAACTGCCTAAGCGTACTGTTATACACTGTTGTAGGCGTATATCGCGTAAAACGCACGCCATTTTGATTATGAGAGAACGCTCCTTATTTACAAACGATTAATTATGTACCTAGCTAAGTAATATAATAAAAACGTAACTTACCTTGAAAGGCACTGCTGTGTGCATGACCCAAGTCGCACTTAATTATTGAATTTTCTATCAGAAATATATAAAATAACGACCTTGGACGGATACACTCTATAAAAATCTCCCTATAGAAATGAAACTGAACTGAGGGCACGAGGAGCGTAGAGCGTCGACGCGGCTGCGCAACTGCTGCGAGTTGAACGAGACTCGAATGAAGTAATAATATTTGGTCCAATATCCACAATCTTTAATTTAAAGAAACCCTTATTTGTTTTAAATAACGGAGAGGTTTTGTATCTGTAAAGCTTTAAAGCGAATAAATATGTGTTTAATATGAAAAAAAGTCTTGCTATCACAAGGCAAAGAAATAACCAAGAAATATAAAACACGCCCAATTATTTAAATTAAAGAAATTTTGTTAAATCTAAATAATTTTTATTTAAAGCAAATAAATAAAAAGCAAAGAAATATTTATTAAGGTTTTTCTTCCTCATTTTTATCAGTGAAACCGAAGCATTAAAACAAGGAAAATTAACATTTCCGGCAAAACCGTAAGTAATATTGACTTACTTCTGTCGAATGACAAAGTGCACGGTGATCGCTGGATCACCCTGTATATACATATAAATATTAAAGTGCAAACTTGTGTTAAAAATTAGACAAGAGAAGTAGGTATATACCTACGATACTGGGATATCTAATCCCATAATATCATTCTAATAGTAATATTCCAACAGCAAAAGAAGAATTATGCTTTTTTAGCAACACAACCTAAAGTGACAACTAATATTCGATATGCATATTCAGCCTTTAAAGATAAATTATCCAGAGACCTAAAGTGATTGCTCTTAAACAGCGAGAAACGGGGTATTATTAATTTGTCCACCTACGAGCTGACATTTTAAAGAAATGAACCGAACGGTATTATTATTGTCCGATTGTGTTTCTATACCGTTACATTTTCATGATTTATAGATCATAAAGAACTGCTGTGTGCATTCAAGTTTCTATTGTATTGTACGGGTGATGGACGTAAATATAGAAAATATTCGAGGAATGAGACTTAAGTAAAGAAAGTATTTATTTAGTAAATACGAATATTTACAATCCAACGTTGTGGTTAAAATAATTGTGTAATGATAAAGCAAATGTACATGATTGGTATTTATGAAGGATAAGGTCGGGTAATAAGGCAAGTGTGGCTATTTGAGATATCTCTGCACCATTTCGCCTTGAAGTTAGGCCGGTCGCACACACAGCCACTTGTAGTCGACACTGGCAGACTGGCTCCGAACATGTTCGGTGCCAGTGGTGCCACTGGTGCTGCCACATTCTGCGGGCTGGTACTTCAATACATTTTAGATGGGTCGGTGCACACAACCATATATTTGTAGTATTAAATATATGCACACAACGGCGTCTCAAGTGGCTGGCGTAAACGACAAGTTGTGGGGGTGGCCGTGTCTCGCTGCTTGAAGCCAACGCCGCGCCGTCTATACTATTCCCGAGGCACACACGGCCACGCCCGCGCCACCGAACCACCTAACTGTATCAAAATTGAAAATACTAATCAATTGGGTTCTAGTTGCGTACAGTCAAAAATGACAGTACAGTCAAAAATGACTGTAAATAATTTTGATGTAGATTTATTACCGAAATTGAAATATAGTTTCAAATCATTAAATATATGAAAATATTTAGAAATCGTTTTATTTTTTTCGTGAGTTTATTTAAAAACGGATTTTAAATTGAATGGCACTTTTGCATTGCCACTTTTTCCGCTCGATCCAATGGTGGTATCCAGTATGGATGGTCTTCAAGGGATCATCATCAACTTCCTTTTTTTAAATAAGAATCGTTTTTCAGATGATATTGGCGTTATAAATAAGAATATGTGTTTTAATTTTTTTGCAATGTTTTTTTAGTTTTATTTTCATCTGTTTTTAATTATTTGTTATGCTTTGGGGTAAAAAATAAATGGACCTGTTTATTTAATTTTACTATCTTTTATATTAATTAAAAATAAAAGTTTTAATTTTCCACTTAACACAAAAACAAAATAAAATATTTTTATAGAATGTAAAAATTTCAAAAGTAACAAACTATTTAAAATTACGCTAAAGCAAAATAAGTAATTTAAAAAACTAAAATTAAAATTTAAAAAATTAAACACACATTTTCATATTAATAATGCCAATATCATCTGAAAAATGATAAAAAAAATTAAATTTCCTTATTTAAAAAAAAAGGAATTTGAAGATGACCCCTTGAACACGAAACGTCGGATCCAAACTGGATACCACCACTGGATAGAGCGGAAAAAGTGGCAATGCAAAAGCGCAATTCAATTTGAATTCCGTTTTTAAATAAGTTCAGGAAAAAATAAAACGATTATTCAATATTTCGATTTTTTTCCGTATATCTCCGGAAATGCTCGGAATTTTCAGACTTCCTAAACGGCATATTGTTAGGCACCTAAATGCGCAATTTTACCCTAATTTGACCGACACTGTATGTCTTACGGTTTTCGAGTTCCCCATACATAGACTCGAATTGGAGCCACCCTGTACATGTAAATTTCACACGATACTCATTGAATGTCTGGCTTAATAATAAATTATATTATACAGATGTTGGCTATAGATGCAGATATCGCTGATGTGATATCATATGGGCGACACATTTTCAGGCGCTCCTTATTCGATATCCACTTAATGTAAATGATAGTGGGACAATTAAAATATTTATAATTATATTAATTGAAGCCTTAATCAAATAACAGCTGATATTCATATTGCATATTAATATTGTATTCGGTTTCGCATTCTCGAACTAGCATACTATACATACCGTACGTTAATTAATGAATTTTCCATTGATGAAGAAAAAATAAAATAAATGCATTCAGAGTCGTCAATCGAAAACAACATCCCGTTTTTTCAAAACAAATTAATATGGCTTATGGACCCATCATCGTGTTCATTCTAATTTTCGTTGTAGGTATCATTATTTGTCGTTATTTCCGCATTTAACCTTTTCCTAGTGAAACTTTAATACTTAGAGTATTTTGTAAATATCTAATATGTGATAGAGAACCTCTAAAAAGCAAGCTTTGTGAGATTACCTCACTGTGTTTTTAAATAACAACTTTCCTAGCGTTGTCCAATTTTGTAAATTTTAAGACATACATCCGAAATTTGGCGCTGTCCACATTTTTTTTCATGCATTCAGCAAGTCGGTGATCGATTTATTATGGTCCTAAAATTTTATGATTTAGGAATTAACTCAATCTAAACTAAGAAGTTAAGTGAGTAGTGAAGGTACTATATCATTGATGATATCAAATCTCTAGCGGCGTTCAATCATGTGGATAACTGAATGGGCCTCGCAGGGTTGCGACAATTTAAACCAAATAATGATTTGAACCGCGATTTAATTCACGGTTTAAGTCGCCTGACTTAAATAACAGTTTATTTGAGTACCAATTTAAGTACATAAAAGCAAACTAACCGATCCTGAATTCACAAACATACAAAAATAGGTAATAAATACTTTGGCTTAATCAGCAGATAAACTTTATAATATAGTTTTTATTTAAATATGGCTTTGATGGTACCTTGGAACAGTCAGTCAGAATATAAGCAAGTGTTTTTGTACAGCAGCTGCATTGATCCTTCTGTATTTTTTACTAGTTTGGTTCCTATGAGATTAATTTTTAAAAATAGCCGCAGTGTACCAACAAATAATAGAAGGAAATTAAACTTTGAAAACAGTTTAGCTATGTTCTACCAAACCAACATATATAATTATTAACAGACAGTCAGAAAACGAAATAATATTATTGAATGAATAGTACTATATCAGAATATAATGAATAAAAGTGTAAATTTGTAAAACCACAAATATAAATGTGTTTAAGACGTTAATTGTAATGCTTGTAAAGAAAAAACAATTTAGCAGCTTTATGGCCCCCAAGCAATTTCTAAGTTTCTACACCTAATGTCGAAAGCACTATTTCGCCAGTTGTCGAAGAAGCTGTAGCAGAAGCCATTTGTTTAATGGTGGGGAATACTTTTTGAGTATTGTCGATATTTCGTTGGGATTTCCACCAATCCAAAGGTTTTGCGGTTTTAAAAATGTCTTCCTTCATCAAACATAATATCAATAAATGATTTCGATTTTGCTAGAAATTGAATTATTAGTGGCAGGAACCCGTTGAGATGTAATTCTTTGGCAACATTTAAAGCCTGTTGCCTGTTAAAATCAAATTATTTTGTGGTTTCGCAGGATCTAAAAGAACGGCTAATACATGATACGGAGTGATAACTTTTCGTACCGATATCTAAAATTTTGCATTTGACATAAAGTAAATTCTGTCTCCTCAAATACTGATTAAAGTATTTGAAATTGTTGGTGTACGACATTTGAACATAATGCATCATTTCTTTGAAGCCTATCAATCGCAGCAGAAATAGGCTTCAGAATCGCTAAGTAGACTTCGGTGGATCTTTTTAAATAAATAATTATTTTTGTCTCTTACTATGCTATACGATCAATTTCATTTTTGTGTAATAAAAGTTGGAGTCACGATTCAATAAAAAAATTGCAAGCAATCAGCTGGTGAATTCCACCTTACATCCTTATGTTAAACAATTTTCTGCTTCCTTCCTTTGCGTATGCCGTAGAGGCAAAGTGATTGTTTTGAAAATACTTTGTGACATGCACATGTTCCTTAATATACCGAACTCCCAAATCTGTGCAGAGTAAATTTAAGATATGAACAGCGAAACCATATGTAATAACGCTTATTTCTGTTGACTTTTAATCTGGTTTCTCATTGCATCGTATTTAGGGATGGGCAAAATAATCGATTATTATTCTATTAACTTTTAAGAAAATATCAATCGATTAGTCGATTATTTCGATTAATCTATTATTTCGGTTAATCGATTATTTCGATTAATCGATTAATCAATAATTTGTTGCCAACCCCTACCGACGACTTTACAAAAGATATAGCTTTTAAAATTCCAAATTAATAACACAGTGTAATTAGAATCTATGGACTCCCAGTTGTTGCATAATTAGGTACGACAACAACACATAGCTCGTTAGCAGTAGTATTTATCTTTAAATTATGCATTTGGTTGTGTTAAATTGGTTAGTTTGGGAGTTTCTAACAGTACAAGCCTCCAGTGTTCCCTCTGAAAGGGTGTTTAGTAAAGGAGGTCAGATCGTAAGTGATCTTAGATCCTAGGTTACTGGGGGTCATATAGAGCAACTTGTTTTTCTTACAAGTTGTAAACCTACACAAAAATTAAATTTATGATTTATATAAATAATAAAAGTTTGTAGAAAATATTCTTCTTTAAATTCTTCTCCGTTTTTTAGGAGTTTAACTATTAACTTCCCACTTGGTAAAGCTGTAGCACCTTGGTCGTTCAACTTAGAATGGCTTGCAAACGCGTGGTCAAGTGATCTAATAGATTATTAAATACTAAGATATGCATGAATGTACAAACCATTTTCTTCTCACTTTATCAGATATATTGTTTTGTCCGGTACTTCGATTAATCAATATTATTAATCGGCAAGGTATTTGTATTAATAATATTGATTAATGGATTCTCTCGATTATTGACAATCTAGGTTATATCCGTTAATCGATTATTTCGATAAATCGATTATTTCGATTATTGCGATTAATCCTACCTGTAATATAAAAATACCATATTATACTTTCACTTTCCAAATATATCAAACAGCCAATATGAACATTTTATAAAATATAAACGGGTAGGTTTTTAGTACAAAAACCGTACTTTCTTTAAGCAAAAGGCAAAAAGCAAACCACAAATACTAGTAATATATTAGTAATGGCAACTTTTTTTTTCCTGGCACAAATGCTCGACAAGAAGTCACATTACTTCTATTTTCAATTTTCACCTTTATTCCTCATCTTATAAAACAAAAGTAATAAAAAAACACTTATTTTTTTAATTTTTATCTCACTTTTTGTATTTTGATCAGATCAATTACATGTACGGTACGATACAATGAATTAAATAATACTGTAGTGAATGTAAACTGTACTAATATTTGAAACTAGTGGTGAACAAGTACTTCTTTTTCTGCACCATCACCCCCAGTGGATTTTCATTCGTTCCGCAATTCCTTGTATTTCCGAATTTCCGAATTACATATTTGTAGGTTCCATTAAATTTATGGGCCTTTTCAATAAAGCATTGCCAAATGGGATTTTTTTTTCTACCATTATGAGACATAAATTAAGAAGACTATTCAAACAGTGGATATAAACATGCGACTTTATAATCCGTGGAGAATTAATTAAGAAATAATGTCCGTTCGCGTCTCATCCGCACACTATAGACAGACGCAGTTTCTTGTTCTGACTGAAACGCGGTCAGATATTGTCATGAAACATGACGTTTATTTGAACATCGTAGATAAATAAATAATTATTTTTATTTTAAACAAAATTATAATTTTTTACAACCTTGCCACAGTCAATATTCCCATGTGGTCGAGCTCTATTGCCTATTTACCCGAAAGAAATATTTCTCCACGTGTAGAGTTTAATCTATACATTATAAAAGATGCGGTCTTTGTCATTCAGGGGTTATTTGAAAAATAGCCATATGGGCGAAAAGTGGCTACAATTTTACCACTTTTAACATTTCTTTTTCTCAAGTTAATATTATTTTTTCAACTTACTGCGCATGTTTCAGGTCACGGTTTGACACGTGCGCAAAACCATCAAATGGAACGACAAAATGAATACATTTTGAAATTTTCATTGGAACGTACTGTCTGTCACTGAACATAAAACGTTTTATCCTCGGTGGTACTGTCTTTGATATTTTTTCCAAGATAATATTTTCTCTTTCAACTTTTTGTACCATCTGGCTCGGACCTTGTATACGTTGCATATGTTCCGATAATGAATCACCCAAAGAAATACTTTAATTAATCTTTTCCTCAAAAACAAACTTTGCGACCGTGAAAAATTAAGTTATTTTAATTCGGAATGCGATTCTTACTAAAGTTAAGGTTAGATGAATAAAGAGAGAATAATGGTTTTTCGTTTGAAAAGTACGTACAATTTTTCATGTACGATGGTAAAATAAGATAACTATTGTCAACTTATTGTGGTCTTATTTCTATGTTTGCGTAATTTGAGATAACTTAGCTTAATTATTTTTTAATACAAATCTTCAGTATAATTCCACCTTTATTTTGCAAGCCATCATATAATTTCATCTATTACAAGTTGACAATAATTAAGGGCTAACAAAACAATATTTACAAAAAAAAATTGACGAAAATTGGTTGTAATCAAATTTATTCAAAATTTAGAACAACTCTCACTTATGACTATAATAAATAAGGCGAATTATTCAATCTGATTGAAGGAGAAAATTATACGAAAACGACTGGTAGAAGACATTTAGTATATTTTCTACCAGCGTGCGCAAAGTAAAACTGCTCAAAAATATCATAGGTCAGGAAAATGTATATGTATTTTATAGGCTATTTTATGCAACGTGAGAAACCTTTGTAAGTGTTGCTTTATTCTTTTTGCCTAGTTTGTAAGTCCCGATATTTCACTTAAAAAGAAAACATATTTTTAAGTATCCTGTATCATTGTATTAATCGGTGATTATACGTCAAGCAAAAATCGGTGCACTTGTTGATCTTGACAGGTGTCAAAAAATATGTGGTTTTTTCATCAGCAAGAAACTATAAACACAGGTTTTTCATTAATTTGTAACATTGTTATAGTTTCACTGAAGATTTCTTAAAAAATAATAATTTTTTTGTTATTTGATGCTCGTACAAAAATATTGTTCCTAACACGCCCGCAAAGTATCTTTGCCGCATTTAAAACATATACGAACTCCGCTTGGCGTCGCTCGTTTACCTGTTTTTTTTTTTGCGTGCGATAAAGAACCTTTTTGCGCACTTGTTAGGAAAATTTAACGATTTCCTGCATGGATCACCCTGCATATGACGAACATGTGCCAAAAATATTCAAGCGTTTTTTCTTTTTCAAAACAATATCCAAATTTTAATGGACCTTTTGCAAGATTATCGAGACGTCTTGTATATAATATGAAAACGTACAGAGTTTCTAAGCTTTAAGGCAATATAAGTATTTAAAACGATAATTATAAAGTTGATGCCTTTTGTCATTTTTGTAGTATTTTAATAGAAGAGTTTAAACAAATTAAAGAAACCACTGGATTGGTTACTCTTGGCCCGTGTCTGATTTTCTGCATAATATTTTCAGTGCATGGATTTAGGACCATAATATATCAATTGGCCGAGTCCTTTCCATAAATCCGTCGACCAAATTATACGTCGAAAAGTTTCCGTATAGTATCGGAAAATACCACTTAACGAATATAAACGGGACCAAGACGTGGAAAGGAATTCTCGGAAAGAGACGGCAATCGGAAAATCAAAATAAACGATGGTGTGGAACTTGGCATTATATATATATATATATATATACAGATGACAGTACCCTTGTCTTCCAATTTAGATCAGAAAAACCTTTACCAGCGACTGAGACTTATCACCGCAGACAGGAACAGGTTAGAGCAATTATTAATCAAGACCTGGAGAAAGTTCAAACTTGGGACAACAGAAATTTGGTCCGGTTCAATGCAGCAAAGACCCAAGCAGCCCACGAGGGCCAATACGGCGAGCTCTGACATCATTATGGCAGGATCGACCATCCCTTCATCCTCGTCAATCGGACTGCTGGGTATCTCGGACATCGCAAAATCAGCCTCCCAGAAGCTTGGTGCGCTATTTCGCAACAAAAAACTGTATACACCGCAGCAGATGCTCTTGCTCTACAAAGCGAAAATAAAACCGTGCTTAGAATATTGCTCACACATCTGGGGTGCCGCACCAAAGCACACCCTAAAGCTGCTAGATTCCATTCAGAAGAAAGCTGTGCGTCTTGTCGGCGACCCGGAATCTGGATAGTCTGGAACACCGCAGATATGTGGCCGAGATGTCCCTGTTTTACAGAGACTTTCACGGCAGATGCTCCCAGGATTTGGTCTGCCTATCCCGCCCCTGGCCACGCCTGTCAGACAGTCACGACAGACAGCAAGATCGCACCAGTTCGTCGTACAACTGAAAACACCTAGAACAACGATTTACAAGAACTTCTTTGTCTGGAGCACTGCATCATTGTGGAACTCACTCCCAGGACATCTGTTTCCCCCTAATTACAAGCTACAACTATTAAAGAACCGTGTCAATCAACATCTTAACACACACACCGCTCGTCGAGCGCCATATGATCTCCCTTTAGTCTGTG
>MU182173.1:389962-404572 GCA_016904865.1 Pissodes strobi | reverse complement strand
TTTTTTTTGTTTTGAAGATGTACCTATTAGGAGGAACTAGTACAACGAGGAACTAACCTGAAGCAAACTAAGAGTATTATTAGAAAAATTTGTACCGATATCAATTATATAGGAGGGATGAATGACATCTGAAATCTCCTACCATCAGAAAGTAGAAAAAAGGCAAACTCAAACTACTTGAAAGGAAAAGAATCATACATATTATGTCTAAAATAGCAGACCGAGACGAAAAATGGACGAAGGGTCGCACACATACCTGGCTTGTGCGTAAAATTTGAGTAGTTCATCATCTATAACCATTATTTCACTAGGAAGTTAAATACGTATATACGATCTGGAGAAACTTTTGACTGAGTCCAATTTTTAGCAGCAATGGAATACTTGGGAATAATGAGGTTCGAACGTATTAAGGGCAGAGGTGTCCACCAGAAGAAAGTTAGGCTTCATTATGTTTTTATTGATTTCTCAATAAAATTTATTCGTTGTTGTATTTTTACTTCGGGCTTTATAGGAGCTATTTTCAAGAAACTGTTTAAAACTATACTTAAAAAAATAATTCGACAAACACTTTTTGCTCTGGCATTTTAAATGGATTTTAATAATCAAAGGCTGCAACATAGCCTATTTAAAAATCATAAATATTTAATATATTTTATTTAAAAAAAAATCGCACACAGACCAATTATTTTTAAAACGACTCCTGAAAAGTCATGTTTAGAACATGTCTCACTTGGGACCCCTTGTTGGAAAGGAAACTTAAAGCATAATTCAAAAATACTTGATACCTATTATGTTGAGTTTAAATTTAAAACACCGTTTTTATTTAGAGTAATATTTGGCTCTATTTTTATAAGTACGTATTCGAATTAATTCCGATCGGATAAAAAATAGTATGTGCAACACGTAGGAAAAGCACATTCCTGGACTCCTGTGTTGCTGGCATCGGCTGCGTCTCGTCCAGCAATTACCACAATCGTCCAGGAATGTTTTGCTTTTCCTACTAGTTACACAATATACTATTTTAGATAATCCACCAGGTAAGATTCTCCGTTAAATCTTAAGGGTAAAAAGAAAGGATCAATTAAATTGTTACCGACAATACCCATCCACACATTTAAGGAGAATTGTTCTTGGTGACGACATTGCAGGTAACCGTGGGGATTTTCTTTACACCATGGTATGGTCACTAATTGCACCGTCTCGCCGAAATCCTGCTTCGTCAGAAAATAGAATAGTTTTATTGAAATTCCTGTTATTAATGGTACTTTGGTGATACCATTGCCTAAATTGTAGACGAGGTTGAAAATTCCTTGGATGTAGTACTTGCAAACGTTGTACAGGGTGTCCGGTTATAAATGTAACCCCCCTTTAACTTTTTTATTTGCCCTCGTATAAAAAAATGTTAAATACAAAAGTTGTAAGGATTTTCATACAGTTTTCTGCGGTGTTACTAGAAAAACAATTGAACATCGAAATTCTACTGTACAGATTAAATTAATGTTTTTTTTAATGGGACACCCTGTATATTCTGCTGTATAGGGATAGAGCTCTTTAAGGCGAGTTCAGTAATATAAGGTTTGTTGGATCTAGCTATAATAGTTACCACGTAAATTGCAAGAATGTCGGGTATCTGATTATTACTGACCCCCTCTCCTAAATTATTTATTTGGTGAGCTAGAAAAAAATTCTTCCTTCAGAAGCTTTTCTGATGTTCAATTGTTTTTCTAGTAACACCGCAGAAAAGTTTCTGAAGGAACCTACAAGTTTTGTATACAACATTTTTTTCTATATCACCAAATAAAGAATTTAGGAGAGGGGTTCAGTAATAATCAGATACCCGACATTCTTGCAATTTACGTGGTAACTATTATAGCTAGACCCAACAAACCTTATATTACTGAACTCGTCTTAAAGAGCTCTACCGATATCCGGAAGAATATACAGGGTGTCACATTTAAAAAAACATTAATTTAACTTGCACAGTAGAATTTCGATGTTCAATTGTTTTTCTAGTAGCACCGCAGAAAACTATATGAAGATCCTTACAACTTTTGTACTTAACATTTTTTTATACGAGGGTAAATAAAAAAGTTAAAGGGGGTTACATTTATAACCGGACACCCTGTACATGATATGAGCGTAAAAGTTGCTCGGATAGATCTTGTCATACGGTGCTGTTGGAATGGTTGCCTAATCGATTTGTGATGATCCTACTAATACCAGGGTGTTTTTTTCCACGGCACGTAAAACTACGACGCATAACTCTCTCTCTCAGGCGTTCATCGGCTTCTATTAGTGGTGGAAATGCTAAAACTTCCTAAAAAAAAAACGATTGTCAAAAATATTTCGAAGAAAACCTAACAAAATTTAGCTTTTCTCGTCTATGCTTTTTAAAGTTTTCCTATCTGGACGTTGCCGATTGGGAAATGCTTCTGTATACAGGTATCTACCTTCATGACAGATACTAGAAGCTCGTGCGTACCTACATTACATGTATATCTGTCATTTTCTCAGAAGTATAATTTTTCATCCCGCCAAATCTCTTTAAACATCCTTTACAAAACTGATTGCCTAATTATTCGTCACAAGAAATGACGCGCAAATGTTAAACCGTCATGTAGCATTTTTTTTTGTTTACAAGGGACGTGCTTTTTTAGCATAAGCTGATTGATTAGTATATTTTCTAGTGCGGAAAGTGACACTTTTCCGCACGCACGCACGCACGACGCTTCAGCGGAGATCTGCCAAGCAATCAAGTGCGGAAAAGACACTTTCCGCAAGAGTAAGGAACGTTTTTTTTTACGAGTGCGTGCAGAAAACCTAAAAAAAGGAAACGATAAAATTTAGTTTTGTAAATTAAGATAAAGAGAAACTACAACAAGTATCCTACTGCTTATAATTTATGTGAATGGTAAACGTAAAATTCGAATCATTCAGCAGATTGATCACTGATGACAACAACTTTTTATTTTAATGATATTTGACTTAACCGAACTTTGCAAAGTCACCGAACATTAACAATATACTGGAAGGTTCACGCTAAGCCCCGCCCCCAGCGTTCCCCTTCTTGCCCCGTCGCGGAACCTGGTGAAATGCTGGTTAACCGCTCAGGCCTCGTGCCACATTTCACCCCGTTTCGTCTAAAGTCTGCATTTGTAAGCGCTACAAAAGTGCTGACTGAGAGTGGACCTTCTAGTCTCTTGTTATTATTCGGTGGCAATGTGTTACGATATAGGAAGCCGATTATCCACTAAATCTTCGATATTAATAATTCAAGTGCTATTTTATGCATTGAAATATTCAAAATTTGAAACTCTGCAAGAATTTGAATTTTAATACATTCTGCCCAAAAATGGACTTGACAGGTTTATGCATTGTTGTTCGACACTGATTTTTTACTTTTCCGCACTAGTGCGGAAAAGTGGTTCTAAACAGTTCTTTTTCTACTGCCGTTCGTAAAATATTTAGTTTACACACCCTCTAAGAGTCGTAAAATATACCTTTTTAAAATGATGAGTAAAATAAATTACTTTGCGCACTAGTACGTAAAGTAAATCTGACATATTTTTTGACATTAGTGTAGTGTCTAAAGTAATTTATTTTGAAGTGAAAACTGCTTTAACGCCGTTAGCCAGCTGAGAACGGGAGTGATTTGAGACTCGATAAAATGATAAAAGCGACACCAATAAAAATATATGGAAATATAGGATGTAGACTCCCAGAGAATCAGATAGAACACAGTATACAGTTAAGCAACGTCGGGCGTGGTTAGTACTTAGTACTTGGATGGGTGACCGCTTGGATTAGTTTTATGAAGATTTCACATCTACCGCGTGTGACCTGTTTTTAGTTTTATATGGTTTTTAATATCACTCTGCTGAAATTTTCACTTCTGTCGTGGGGGTTTAAGCACACACCCATTATTCATATATTTTTCGGTAGTATAAAAAAATTGTATGCTGCTTATGTGTACCTTTTTTCCATTCATAAAAAAGGGTAACTTTACATACTTGTTACATAAATAGCTAGTGCGGAAAAGTGCACATTTCGAAATTAAAATGCGCGCTAGAAAGTGCACTATTCCGCTTCGTAGAAAAACGCATATTTTGATATTTCTGGGTTTTTGTAATGATTAATTATTTTGAGAATCACTTTATGTCATCTATAAAAAATATTTGTTAATTAGGGTCGTCTTGTTAGCGGTCCCATTCAAAACAAATGATCTTCAATCTGTGGTATGACAATTGGAAAAGCCTTTTACATAGTTTATTCGAAAACGGTACGCTAAATGAAAAACTACTAACTAGAGTTTTTGTTTATATTTGAAAGCTCCCTTAATAATTGGGTGCAAAGATCATATACAAAAATATGAGAATAAAAATATCTTGACCATACCCATAAGTACGCCAACGGAAACGAATGCCGAATTTTAACTACGTTAAACAGTGCAAGGTGCTACTACAAATGTTTTGAATTTCAGTTCATATCTTTAACGGTTCCTAAGAACCATGTTGGAAACTATGTGTTTCCGGACCTAGGTTCACAGGAATTTTCCTATATCCCCCTGAAATGGCCGTGTATTTTTCGAACATCCTATATTCCGAAAGTTGCATCTTATGTAGCAAAAATGTCATTCTAGATCTAGTGACATAGGAACCGAGTAATTCCGTATAGTCAACACTTTCGTGATCACCCAGTATATGATATGGGTGGCTCCTAAGTACGCTTGTACGTTTCGATTTTTATGCTTATTATTCCTTGGTCCGTTAACACAGAGAATCTTGTAAGCTTGCCTGTAGTCCCTTCGATTTGAAGATACATGGTGTTAAAATTAATAAAAATAGCTATATTTGTCTAAATGAGCTATTTTATTGGTACATCTAAAGAAAAGTGTTCAGTGGTTATATTTTGCAAATATGTTAAAGTTTTCGATTCGTCAGGAAGTTACATAGGGGTAAGGATATCGTTTTTTATATAGAGAATCGGTGGTACACTGATTTTTTCTATATCAGTTAACACATTCTATATTAGCATCCAGAAATATACATATATTTTATATTTGTTTTGACGAAAAATTGAAAATATGCCCTGTTGCACGCCCCTCCATCAAAATGTAGAGGATTTTTTATATTGCTTCATTTGTTTAAATTGTCCAAAAGCTCCATGTTTTTCCCACACTAATAACTTTACGGATAAGGTATGCTACATCAAAAATCAAAATCGATCGAAAATGAAAAAAAAAATTAGGCGATATCCCATTTAAAATAAGACAGTTTTCATGAAAAACTGAATACTCTGTATATATTACAATCACAACAAAAAAATTAAAAATATGAGTAAAACTAAGAAACTTATTCTTCTGAGCCTTATTTCCGACACCCTGTAGATGTTATGTATTTCAGTTATGCAAAATATGAACTCAATTTCTAAGGAAATCTAATTTTTTGTACAAAACTAGCATGTGCCAAGCGAAATGATTCGCTTGAACTCAAACACAATGTAATTTGGTATTCAACCATGGGCTAATGTAATTAAAAATACGTGGCTTCGAAATAATTAACGTCGTCCTTGTACCAACCGGCTTTCATGTCAGTTCTAAATTTTAATCAACTAAAATATATTAATTTTGTTTATTAAGTATTCATTATCCATTATAAGTAGTCTGTCAGAATTATAAATTAAAATTAAGGTGACTGGTATCCGTGAAACTTTAACTGCCATATAAATAATACTTAACGATTATATAATTTTTTGACAGGTGAAATTAATATATTTTTGATGAGACGATGATTATATTAGATAGTAGGCTCTAAATATTAAAATATATTAAAGGAAAATACCACTGTTGAAATACCGATAAAAGTTTCAATTCGATAATAATTTGGGTCATTTCGTGATAACCTTTTATTTAATAGTTACTCTTTACTCGTAAATACCGCAATTTTTGCAAACCTGATATTATATTATCATTGGGTGTTAAAATGATCGCTTTGTTTCAGCTTCATTCATTTAAGTGTCTCCGTTATTTTGCAAATTCTAGTTTCAATACGAATACATGTATAAAAGCTTTCTAAGTAGTTTTAATCAAGAAACCAATTCTGCAAACAATAAAACGCTCGTCTGTCTAATTTGGCAGATTCGCCAGCTGAGATTTTTTTTTGAATGACATAAGTGACAATCCTGTTCTCTTCTTATGTTAATTTTCTTACCAATTAAGATGGCTCAATTTTTTTTCGAAGTCAAATATCCTCGCAAATATCTAATCAAATACTAACTTTTCAAAATAAAATCAGAGATCAGATATCCAGTATTGCTTCCCGGACCCCATATTGACAACTCCGAATTCAAAGGTGGAGAGGAAATTGATAGATTTGTACATATTTCGATAACATTACAAAGGTATTGTTGCTGCTACCGTTTCGAATCGAGACGCAGGTGCCAGAATTTTTTATTAGCCAAGATATAATCGTCATTTATCTATATTAAAAGGGCTCGTTGGCTTATTATTTTCAGTGAGTGACAGGTGGCTGTTATCCCCTACGTTTTTATTATTGTTCGCTGCATTAAACCGAGTCTCAGGCGATTATATGAAATTAGGTATACGAAATTAACACTTATTTGAATACTGAAGGATAGATAAATAAAAACACTGGTTAGATAGTAAATTTGAATTTAGTTGTTGAAGAAAATTAGGGTACATTAGTAAATTTAAAAAGTTAAGCGAGATTTTAAAGTAGAAAAAACGAACAGTGTTGCGAGTGTTCACTGTAATGTTAATGTTTTAACCCAAGGTAGCCGAAAACAAATCAGACTAATACAAACTGAGCAAATACATCGTAAGTGTAAAATTTTCTGCCAGGCTTGGCAACATCACATCAACCGGTTTCCCACTGCTAAAGGACTACCTAATGAAAAGCATACTAATTTTCTCAAAAAACTTTCATACTCTATTCTGTGCAAATATATAGGACATTTTGAGTAAAATTTTATACGTCATTTCAAGAAAACTAGAATTTTTTCATAATCTTTAAGTATGTTGCTCTAAATTTTTTAACATGAGTAAAATCGAAAACTTTTTCATTATCATTGAAAAAGCTCTGAAAGTGTTAAGATATATAAATTTTTTTATGTAGATTTCATAAATCCATAGAAGAATAATTATGAGATAGTTCTATTTTTTCCATAATCTACAAATATAATGTCCTGTGCATCTTTAATTTTTTTTTTTGTAAATTGACAACTGTTTTTCACTCTTACTGAAAAAATACTAATTTTCATCGAAAAGCTCTGAAACTTTAAAATATGTATAAAATTTTATGTAGATTTCAAAAATGCATAGAAGAGTTTTGAGAAAGTTGTATTTTCTCTATAATCTCGAAATATGCTATAACGTGTATTGTTCAACAGTAGGTACTAAACTTTTACCTCTCTAAGTAAAAAAATACTAATTGCCTCGAAAAACTCCAAAACTTAAAATTTATAAGAAATTTTATGTAGTTTTCGAAAATCCATAGAATTTTGAGAATGTTAATTTTCTCCATAATCTCCAAATATATTATCCCGTGTATTTTTCAACACAACTAACATCGTCGAAATCTGTTCTCACTCTAATTGAAAAAATACTAATTTTTTTCAGAAAGCTCTGTAACCCAAACTAACCCAAACTTAATTAATTTAGAGGACGTTAGATTTTTTATAATCTCCAAATATGCCCTCCCGTGCATTTTTCAACACTATTAACATCGAAAACTGTTCTCACTATAATTGAAAATGATACTAATTTTCCTCAAAAAGGTCTGTAACTTTTCAAAATATATAGAAAAATGTATGTAGATTTTGGAAATACAAAGAAGAATTTTGAGAAGATTAGATTTTTTCGACAATGTCCAAATATGCTGCCTGGTGCATCTTTCAACACTACTAACATCGAAAACTTTTATAACTGAAAAAATACTAATTCTTCTCGGACAGCTCTGAAACTTTCAAGTATATAGGACATTGTATGTAGATTTCACAAATTCATAGAAGAATTTTGAGAAAGTTGGATTTTTTCATAATTTCCAAATCTGCATTTGAGTAAGTTGAATTTGTTCCATAATCTGTCAATAAACTCTCTGTAATTGAAAAACTACCAATTTTCGTCAAAAAGATATGTAGTTTTTTGGAAATACATGAGAAGGTTAGATTTTTTCGACAATATACAATTATGGTGCCTGGTGCATTTTTAAAAACGACTAACATCGAAAACTTCTCTCACTCTAACTGAAAAAAAAATTAATTAACCTCAAAAAGCTCTGAAACTTTCAATTATATAAGAAATTGTATGTAGATTTCTCAAATGCATAGAAGAATTTTGAATGTTAGATTTTTTCCATACCTTTCCAATATGCTACCTTGTGCATTTTACGATTAACATCGTAAATTCTTCCCACTCTAATTGAAAAAATACTGATTTTCTTCAAAAAGTCTAAAGCTTTTGAAATACATAGGAAATTTTATGTCCAATTCGGATATCCATAGAAAAATTTTGTGAGTTTGGATCGGAAATCGAATAAATACTAATTTTCCTCAAAAAACTCTGAAATTTTATGTAGATTTTGAAAATCTATAGAAGAATTTTGAGAAAGTTAGATTTTTTCTATAATCTCAAATATGCTATGCCGTGTAATTTTCAACACGATTAACGTCGAAATTTCTTCCTACTTTAATTGAAAAAGTACCAATTTTCTTCAAAAAGTTCTGTAGCTTTGCAAATACGTGTAGGGATAGGACATTTTATGTAGATTTGGAAAATTCCTACAAGAATTTTGAGCAGGTTGAATTTGTTCCATAATCTCCAAATAAGCTGCCCCGTGCAAAACTCTTCGCACTGTAATTGAAAAAAATGCTAATTTTCCTCAAAAGGTCTGTAACTTTTTAAATGTATAGATAAATTTATGTAGATTTTGCAAATCCATCGAAGAATTTTGAGAATGTCCAAATATGCTGCCTGGTGCATTTTTCAACACGACTAACATCAAAAACTTTTCTCACTCTAATTGAAAAAATACTAATATTGGTCAAAAATATCTGTAACATTTACAATATATTGGAAATTTTACGTAGATTTCGAAAATGCATAGAATATTTTTGAGAAAGTTGAATTTTTTCGATAATTTCTAAATATGCTGCCTCGTGCATTTTCCAACACGACTAACATCGAACGTTGTTCTCACTTTAAAAATACTAGTTTTTCTGAAAAGTTCTGAAACTTTTAAATATATAGGAAATTGTATATAGATTTGGAAAACCCATAGAAGAATTTTGGGAAATTTCGGTTTTTTCCATAATCTCCAAATATGCTGGCCTGTGCATTTTTCAACACGACTAACATCAAAAACATAGAAGAATGTTGTGAGTTTGGATCGGAAATCGAATAAATACTAATTTTCCTCAAAAAACTCTGAAATTTTATGTAGATTTTGAAAATCTATAGAAGAATTTTGAGAAAGTTAGATTTTTTCTATAATCTCAAATATGCTATTCCGTGTAATTTTCAACACGATTAACGTCGAAATTTCTTCCTACTTTAATTGAAAAAGTACCAATTTTCTTCATAAAGTTCTGTAGCTTTCCAAATACGTGTAGGGATAGGAGATTTTATGTAGATTTGGAAAATTCCTACAAGAATTTTGAGCAGGTTGAATTTGTTCCATAATCTCCAAATAAGCTGCCCCGTGCAAAACTCTTCTCACTGTAATTGAAAAAAATGCTAATTTTCCTCAAAAGGTTTGTAACTTTTTAAATGTATAGATAAATTTATGTAAATTTTGAAAATCCATCGAAGAATTTTGAGAATGCCCAAATATGCTGCCTGGTGCATTTTTCAACACGACTAACATCAAAAACCGAGTCAAAAACTTTTCTCACTCTAATTGAAAAAATTCTAATATTGGTCAAAAATATCTGTAACGTTTACAATATATTGGAAATTTTACGTAGATTTCGAAAATCCATAGAATATTTTTGAGAAAGTTGAATTTTTTCGATAATTTCCAAATATGCTGCCTCGTGCATTTTCCAACACGACTAACATCGAACGATGTTCTCACTTTAAAAATACTAGTTTTTCCTGAAAAGTTCTGAAACTTTTAAATATATAGGAAATTGTATATAGATTTCGAAAACCCATAGAAGAATTTTGGGAAATTTCGGTTTTTTTCCATAATCTCCAAATATGCTGGCCTGTAAATGTTTCAACACGACTAACATCAAAAACTTTTCTCATTGTAATAATTGTAAAAATAGTAATTTTCTTGAAAAGTTCTTGATCTTCAAGCATATATGAAATAAATTTATGTAGTTTTCGAAAATTCATGGAAGAATTTTGAAAAAGTTGGATTTTTTCCATAATCTCCAAATATGCTGTCTTGTGCATTTTTCAACACAACTAACATCAAAAACAAATATTACTATTAGTTATAGTCCGAAGGTTAATAGTAACGAAGATACAGTTTCAATAAATTTTAGCGTTCGTGGAAACAAAAATAAAATTTTAACTTTAACGCCCTGTATCTTGGTTATTATTAGGTTTCGGAGAATGGCTAAGTGGTTAATTAGGAATATTTTTAAATACGGAATCTGCTGTTACTCTATGGCCCTTTAATTATGGGCCATCCTATATCGGAAATTTTAGAAACAATACGAAAATCCATGCGGTAATTTCAGCTTTATATAGATTTTGAAAAGCTATTCAAGAATTTTCACAAAATAAATAAAATTTTCAAATATGCTGGTGCTGTACATTTCTGCGGTATGCTACTTATTCTAGTCTAATGTTACTTTTGTAATGTATGTGCGCGAAAGATTACCTTAGACCGGCCCTCTGCGTATAAAAAAAAAAACAGAAAATAGCTAAAAACGAAATTAAAATACATCGATAATTCCGTTTTAACTACGGGAATACACAAATATAATCGACTCCTTATCAGATGGTCTTTTACACGCTACTCGATATAACCTATTCAGCGATTCAGTAGAACATTTCTTATGATGTGGGCTAAAGATATAGGTATTGGATCTTACATAAGAAACCGGTAATCAAATATATTGCCTCAGGGGACAGAAAATTAACCACCTGGCCTAAAAGCGGAGAGGAAAGTGCATCAGCAACAATGTGAATGCAGCAGCTTTAGGCCAACGACCCGCAACTGTAGCCTCATGCAGCCAATTACGTGATTTTTCTTTTCGGAACTTGAAGATGTGCAGCCTGACATCCTAAATATTTCATATTGATATCTGGGCTTGTCCGGTCGCTAGGCATTAATTAAATTTAACAGGCGCTTGTCTCTAATCAATCAGTGTTCGGTAGGTTCGAGCGAAAGTTAATCGTTATTAAGTGGAGGTGTTAATTTTGATGGAATATGAATATAATGATTAAAAAGGATACCTCAAATCCTTTGTGAGTTGTGTGAATTTACGCTTTTGAAAGAAAAGGATTTTTTATACTCCGCTAAATGTCAAATTTTTTTGGCGTCAAAATGATGAATTTTATAGGAATATGCGGTAATGTCTTGAATTTTGGGACCAAAATTTATATTATTTATATTTTCCAATGTAGTCCATATAAAAACTGTACGGGGAAAATGAAGCGATATAGTCAGCACTAAGAAATCTATAGTTTAGGAATAAAAACGTATTTTATGATATTTTCGAGGCATGTTGAAAATCACTAAACCAACTTAAAAATTACTGGAACTCGGCCATGTTTATAGGAAATTTCATCTAGATTTTCAATCGTCCATATGATTTGACTGAATCTAACATATTTGGCGACGTTTCCGGGTTTTTAACTTTTTTAAAAAGTATGAAACTATCATGAAAAAGACAGTGAAACTCGCAAGGAAATAATAGCCCTAAAATTTTCCATATGTGAAAATACATCTATGTTAATATAATAATCAGTAATCAGTTAGTCGTTAGCTTGAAGTATTATTTCATATAATGTCGATTAATCTACTGTATTTTTGCTAATTTCACAGAAAATTAAATGTCACAAAAATACAAAAAGCCTTAATAAGGGAACTAACTATCGAGTCTCCGTTAAAACGAAAAGAGCTTTTTATTGGTAATAACGACTTTCTTTAAATGCACCTTAAAGGCATCGTCTGAAGGGAAAAATTACTCTGAAAGTAATTTCAGTCTATCACAAACATTTGAAAACGTTTTATCGAGATCCGAACTAGAATTGAAAACCGTATCTACACGTTTACGCTTCGGAAAAATACATTTTTCTACAGCCGCGCGCAAAATAACTAAATACTAAATTCAAATGAAATCGCAAAATCAACTAATGCCGTGGATCCTTATTTTGCGCTCTAGCGCGAACATGGAAAAGGAAATTCTCGCTTTTTCCGTCTAGTGTGCTGAATGGTCATGGAAACCGAAGATAAATAAATGACAGTCGTGCGTTTGTTACAGTTTGTTGCTGGCAATCCTGTTCTAAATATGCCCGAAGCCCGAACATAATATGTCAAAACTGACAGTCATTCGCAAATTTCAGAATAAGTATAGAGAAAAATGTGCATTTAATTTTAAAAAATGCGGCTCTAGAAAAAGTTCTGTGTGTTTTTCGAGCGCAAAGTAAGATTGCCGTTTTCGAAAGATTACTGCGCTCCGCTACGCGTCGCGCAGTAACATTCTTTCTCAAGCGGCAATGCGTTACTTTGCGCTCTAAATACACAAATAACTATTTCCGTCAAGATCTGCAGAAAATAGAAGTGTTTCTATTTATTTTTAATACTGACGTGGCCCAAGTAACTCTTGCAGCTTTGCAAAGTTCATATTGGAAACGGAATTGTGAATATGTATTCTTTGAATGTTTCTCTCTGAACTGAAGAAATATAAAAATATTATATTTAAGAAACTTAAGAAGCGTGAAAGAATTGATCGGATATACGAATACGAGCTTATATTTGGAGAGGTTGGCTGCTCTTTCAATTACCAGGATAAGGGTAAGGGCAAGCGGACCACCTTCTTCAACCAAAAGTTCTTCTTCTTCTCGTTTTATTCACGATCTTTAATGAGACAGCATTTTAATCGAATCTAAATTTTTTTATTAGATATACAAGGATGTAGAATGACAAGAAAAAAATATGTCACTTGCAAAGGTTATGCAAGCAAGTACATATTTATACGTGTATGTATATAAGTGTCGCCAACTTTACAAAAAATATATAACCCTTGATGACTTATCAAGTTCACCAATCGATACTCGTAAAATAGAGAGAGATATTTCAACTTTTTGTTCCCATGCGCAACAATGTAAAACCACATCGTTAGGATGTATATGCCAATAGCAGATCCATTATAAACTCGATTATTAGTTAAACAATGGCTATAGCAGCCGTCGTCTGTCATACGAAGCATCAAAGGGATTATATAGACACAGAACCTTGATTAAATCGCGATTAAACTTTCGTATTACAGCACATACTGAGTTCACGCTTAATTTGTCCCACTGCTGTGATAAGTAGTGCTTAATATCTATTATAAAATTATTAAAGAGTCTAGATACAATCGTAATAATATTGAAACAATTGCTCTTTTTTACAATAAATAAGCTAAGGTTGCCGATTTTTGTAAAAAGTATCGATATGCGAGATCGATCCATATCGTAGCCTAATGATTAGGGACCGACCGATATGATTTTTTTTTTGGCCGATACCGATATACGCAATGCATGACCGACATCGGCCAAAACCGATATATCGGCCATAACATTTTTTCGTGAAATTTTTGTTCTCTTGACGCGGTAATACTAACTTATTAAAGATTATTCAAATAAATAATTATTATGATATACTGTGAGCGAATAACCCGGCTTAACCATAAAAACACTACCTACTAAATTAAAAGAACGCATATTGGATGTTTTGTAAATCACCGGTCGGAATAAAAATCGATACGGTGAATCCCCGAATTTGGCAAAGTTTGACCTTCCGCGCTGCATTCGCTCGGATCTGGTGTTCCCCACCAGAATTTCCAGAAGAATCTGAAAATCTGAAGTGAGCGACGATGATGCTTCTGTAGCGAAAATTGCTAAAAATCAAATGAGGTAAACCAAGATATGCAGGAAAATGTCCCTGGCTAGGTTTCTCATAGCTTGTTTTGGAATACGTTCGAAGAACTTACCGGTATGGCGGCAAGTAAATCAGTATCGTACATCAGAACTGATATGATAACTATAAATAAAATTGATTATTGATCATTGATGACATTAAAATGTATGTTTCTTTGGAAACAATATCAAGAAATGAAGATTCTTTGAGTTGGTGGGTGCAAAAAGGCATTTTCCATTAACATATAAAGTAGCAATAATATATATAGCACCCCCGCCAAGTAGTGTTGTTAGTGAAGACCTATATTTTCTCTAGCTGGAAATGTTTATGAAAGCGCAAGGAGTCGTCGACCCCCAGAAAGATCAGGAAACTTAATTTGAGTTTTACCTTGCCAAAACTTAACTTTAAATATACAGGGTGTCCGCTAATTAATGGTACATGGAAAAATCACAAACTCCTTACGAAAAAATATTAGGATTTAGTCATACTTACCTATATCCGAAAGTTGATA
>MU182173.1:313000-374962 GCA_016904865.1 Pissodes strobi | reverse complement strand
ATTTAACAATAAAACCAGCCTTAATTGTCAGAATTCCAAACATAAATATCGAATGAACCCTTTTTCGTTTTTGTGGAACATATTATACTATGGCATCTTAAATAAATAAACAGCATTTTTTGCTCACGAAATTGTTTAATAAATAAAAATATATATATTCAATTACAAAATTTTACTTTTTGTATTTGTTCAATACAATCAGAATTATGATAATATGTACTTATTTATCGTCTTCAATCCGTTATTTATTTTTCTTTGTAAATAGGAACATCGTCTTCATCAATGCGAATGGTATAAATTAACGACAACGCAACTAGTTAGCTGGGGTTGAATTAAATTTCACGATAATGGGGTTTTAACTTGTTACAGGCGCGCAGCCTAAATAAGACCCTTAAGGGAGAAAATTGGATTGAGTTGGAACAACTAGGATCTCCAGTGGCGGTGTTTAGATCGTTATGTGTTTGGGTTATATTATTAGTACTTTCAAATTCCAAATGATAATGAATATATTATTTTTAATGATTTTTTTTTATTAGGAATATCTATAATTTATATGTATCTCCATACGTAGAAGTTCCACCCCTACCCCCATCTCTGTTATTTCAAAAGATCTCGATACTTGAAAAGTTAACTTAAATAATTTCCAGAGGTGTTGCCACATTCAATCTAAACTGATCACAAGATATTGTTTTTCTAAAAGCTTTAAAAAAATGCATTTTTAGGCTAATTCTTAAATGGAATGGCACTTTTTTAATTTGACCCATGTAATACTGCGATTTTTTCCCAGTAGGATCTCGAAAGTTTTTCCCGAGACAATAAATACAGTGTGTCCCAGATTTGTTTCTCTATACAGGTATCTCGGCTCCCATTATACCTACAGCAAAGGATAAATGGGAAAAGTTTTAGAGAAAACCTAGTAGTGCCATTCGATAAGCGGCTTCAGATTTACGATCGGTCAATTGGTTTTGGAAATATCGGCGAAAAAACGAAAATGGCGGATTTCGTTTTTCGCTAGTAAATCCGAAACGGTTAACTTGCTTAACTAGCTGTCAAAATGTGACATTATTTGGACACTTTTTTAAAGAAGAACATGTCTCAATCGTCTTATTATCCCGCAACCCACCTCAACTCGTTTTTCTCATGGCTGCCAGGTTGGATTTTTAGATATTTGCATAAAAGATTTGTGTATCATCGAAATATCACACTTTGTAAAGTTGGGTCTTAATTTTTTCTAAGGAGGCCATGATTTATTTATCAGAAAATAACATTAATAAGCAATGTATAAACGCATTGAATTTTCAATAAACATGAACGTAAATAACGACTCAACAAGTCGGATATTTTGGAACAAATTCCCAACTGTCAGTGTGCTAAAAAAACAAGTCAGAAAAATCGTCGTTAATTTAGTTAATACTTGAACCTTTGAACAATCTACAAGTAGATACAAATTGAAAATGAAAATCGCGACAGAAACATTTTACAAGTTGTCAACGAAAACCTAGTGCATCTGTGAAGAACTCTAGAACGGGAAATTTGTGTATCAAAATCCAAGGCAGAAAGAGTGCTAAAAGGGAATTAATAAGTACTAACCTCATTCAAGCCCGTAATGTGAAATCTAATTATTGCTGTTGCAAAATCTAATCTAATTGTTGCAAAATCTAATCTAAATATTGCTAAATCTAATCTAATTGCTAAATATAATTTAATCTAATTGATATTGTGCGGAAACTTAAAATTTAAAATTTTTCTTAAGTGCTTCGTAACTGGGTATTAATTTACAGATTTGCAAAATGACGTCCATTTGCATCGAGACATTTTTGACAATTGGTGACTTTTTTTAGTACAACCATAGCAAGTGTATTTCCGTTAATGTTTCTAAATGTGTCCAAAATTCTTTCTCTCAGGATTTGTATGTTCGCAGAAGGATCAAATTCATATAGACCTTATTCTTTGTCTGACCCCAGAGGTAGAAATCCCAGGGCGAAAGGTCAGGGGATCTAGGAGGCCTAGATATCGGACCATTTAATGAAATAATTATTTCGTCAAACTGCTCTCTTAAGAAATTCCTGACTTGAATGTTGTTGTGACCCGGACATCCATCCTGTTAAAACCAGATTCTTCTAGCCTCATCTTTGGTTAGAGTAGCTCGTAAAGCCGGCACAACCTGGTTCAGGTATACCTCTATCCGTTTAGTTGGTATGTCATGAATACAATGGCAACATCGGCTAAACGCTGGATGCTAAGGAAGTAACACAATAGACCAATTTTATTTTGTATTCCAATTCCATTAAACTTAGAAATTAAACTTAATCGAGGTTAGGATTGTATCCTCATTCGCCACTCGGACTGCGCATGCTCCCTTCTGAATCCTTTGGGGATGATTACAATTTGACAGTTTTGAAATACTGAAAATGATTCGATTGTGCCAAATAACAGCGTTACTGGAATACTTTTAAAATGTTTATAAGTTGAATTAATGGTTATTTCCTTCTTTTAAATTACGTTTTATTTTGTTTACTTTTCATTATTGCATGATGATGATGCATGACAGTTACCTTCCGTTTAGACGTGAAATTTTATTTTTCAAAATTGGACGTTTTTATAGTTCATTATCAGCCCCTACCTCACAACCAGTGTTGCCATTTTATGTGCTCTTACTTAACACTGCTAACTCTAGCAATGGATTTATTAGCGTTTCCACGGTAATACCCACGCTCGCCCTCTCACATAATTTAATTGTATAAATATTGACTTTCTAAATATTTCCTTTTCTTAAAGTTCATTAAACTGTTGTGATATTTTCAGAATATAATCTGTCCGTTTTATTTCGTTACGCCATTGACAAAGTTAAAGACCAGCTTCTTTCTGAATCTGATTATAAAGTTTCAAAGATAAAGTTTTCCGGGAAAATAAAGTTGATTCATAAGAACATTAGCGTTTCTGTTTGACTTTTTGTTTCAGTACTCTTAGAGTTTTCTTTTAATGAGACTTTTTATAATCGATTTTATAATAAATGATATAAAAATAATATTAAATCCATTATACAACAAAGTATGTGGTCTGAAAATGTCTTATTTTGACAAACATGGTATAAAAATATTGATGTATTAGTACTTTAGTGAATAGTAGATATCAATCATGAATAAAAGCAGATTACTATCATTTCCGAAAGAGGCCCAAAGAGAGTCTATTATTTTTTAAGAGCACACTGTATATGATTACAATTGAAAAGTTCTTGAATTTTTTTATTCTGGTAATATATCACAAGGTTGTTAAAATGGCGCCTTAGTAGTCATTTTCCAGAAATTCAATATGGCCGCGGTTTGACTTTAATCAATATTATTTTTTCAAAATGATTTTGAAATTAGATGATGGATGGGTTATTTCCGAAAGAGCCGGAAGTGATATTGAATTGATCTTAAGTCCGAATTGAAATCCCTATATGAACTTTATTTCAACCGATTTTCAAATCTGAAACAAATGCCAGCTTGTTTTATAATCTCGCGATCATCATGTATACCTATTTGGACTTATTTTGGTTATTAATATAAATCTTGGTGTTATAGAATAATTTATTTGTTTAATTCGAAGCGTGTGGATAATGTACTTTTAATATTTAAATTAGTTAATTTCAATAGTTTATTATTTCCCGTCTCACAGATGTTAAATAGTAATCTAATTCCTAATATTAGTTTTTTAATGATAATTTACTGACAAATTATTGATAGCGCAATATTTTAAAATTATAATAAGCGTTTGGATAATGATAAAATTGTTTTATTGAAAATATAACTAAAATTTCCATCCAACCGACCTTTGATAATTCCAAGTCCAATTATCCTACTTTAATTAACACCAAACCCAACCAACAATTTCCATTTATATTTATTACAAAATGTATTTCGTAATTTTCCGCAATATATTTTCCACCGAACAATATTGCATTTAAAAGCATTAATGTCAGTTATGTAAAACGATATAATCGAGAACATCAAATTAGGAGCGGATCGATGAAACAACAACGGTTTGAATATTATAATATATTTATGCTTAAAATTTAAATAACGAACGCTGACATTTATTATATTTTAGAACGTTTCAAATATATTTTGTAAGCCTATAAATGAGCTTTTAAAAGCACTAAAAAAAATCACCGAAATCTATTTTAATTTAAGGGGCTCAAACTCAAATACTTTACTGTCGAACGCAATATCTTATTGGCAAAGCTGAAAAAAGCTGCTTCTGACGGGGAGGACATTGTGATGAGCTTAATATGATTTCCATAAAACGCCCTACGATTAAATCGTGATAAATGTGCTTTTTATTTGCATTTATGATAGAGATTTTTTGCTTTAACGAATTACTTTTCTTTCAGATTATGGTCTTAAAAAGAAGAAGAGAAAAATTGGCGTATCAATCGCAGGTGGAATCTCAGTATCGCAAATCCTCGCCCAACGTGAGAAGCTCGCTTTGGAGCAGCAGGCATTTAACAAAGAGATCGTGCCAACTCCGCAACAGGTCGGTACTGTGATTTCTTTTATTTCCGGAGTAAAACTAGATTTAATTTTATTTCGCACCTAAAGGAGTGACGATTTCTGCCAAAATCGGTCCCGTATCTGATTCATTTTCAAAATGTGCCATAACGATTCTATTTGTCTCTTTAGTAGTTTAATTTGAAATGATGCAGTGTTTTCAAATGGTGCTTTTTAGATTGAGTCCCATCCATGAAGGGTTAATTAAACGGTTGGAACCCTTGCAGAATTTTAGACAGACGCTATTATTGTCTGAGCCCCGATTTTAAATCTCGACGAGCGTAGCTTGGTTAACTCAGACCACTCAACCACTATTAATACTTTACAAAACATATTTTTAGAGCATTAATTTTTTTTTTCGAATTTTGACATTTAAAGTGACACTTGTTGACGTTATAAAATATATTACTTTTTATACAATCGTTCAAAAAAGTAACAATTTTTAAATGATTTTTCGTTCAAACAGTGACACTTCTTTGCACTAGTGAAAAAGTCTTTTTTGCACTAGTGTAAAAGGCAATTTAAATAAATAGACAACACTTTATAATTAGTTATTTATTACCAAATGAACACAATTTAACATTAAAGTGATTATTACAGTTTGAACAATTTCTTAAATTAACATTAGATAGAAGAGAAGACATCACTTGATTTTGACTAGATTTATCGCCAATTTGCCGATTGCTAATTGGTTCAGCAAAAGAGAATGATAGGGCTTCAGTTAAAGATACATCCATTACCCTCCTTACAAAGTTGCCTGGAATGGCAGTTTTTACATTACTGCAAAGGGATTTATCAACATATCCTTTTGCAACTGTGGATTATTTCCAACCTCCGTGTCTTCTTAGGCTTAAAATGTCTCCTCCTTCATCTGTCAATAAAGTAGTTAGGAAACGCCTAAACGCGTGATCAGTATAGAGCTGCCGCTCTTCCAATTTCCGAAGGGATTTTGCAAACGTATTTACTCCTACAGGTTGGACAGAACACTGTATACAAAAAATCTCTTGTGGGGTGGGGTGTAACAATACATTAGACAACACAGCAATACCGATAATAATAAAAATATCTGCAGGTAACTGATTTTTTTATGCAATACGTGCAAAAAGATCTTTTTTGCACTTATGTGTTGTCAAACTCGACCTGCGGTTTCGTTTGACTATTTTCACGTTGTGTGCAAAAAAGTTGAACTTTTTGCACTTGTTGCATAAATAACTATTTCATAACTAGTTATGAAAAGAGAAATTTTTCGCAACTGGTGATGAAATAGATATTTATCTAACAAGAGCGGACAGTGTTAGGAACAAAATTTTTCCTACGAGCGCTTATACACAAAATAACTACTCATTTTTAAATAGCACAAATTTATATTTTCTACAAAAAATAGTATATTATGATATTATCGTTTGCATTGTTTCCATGAAAATTCGTTCAAAGCACATTATTACATTTACATATAAAATATTATATATACTAGTGGGCGGAAAAAGTGCAGCTTCCCGCACGTAATACAGTGCGGAAAAGTATACTTTTCCAAACGCTCGTAGGAAAAGTAAATTTCACCATTAGTTGCAAAAAATACAACAGTAAAATTTGCGATTATTTTAGGGCAAAACTACTTGTCATTATAAAGTTTTAATTTTATTCAAATTTAATGCAAACGTGCATGGCAAAACTAACTATAAATATTAATAATATAACATAATTTGAACAATTGGTGATATTTATCTCAGCTGACAATATAGTTTTCTGTGTAGCAATTCACCACTTAGCCCTCAGCGACCGTATTAGATCCCCCCCACTCAGGCTGTTTATTTCTTAGCAAATCAACCCCAGAATCTGCAAGGAGAGTAGTCGATGAGTGCCAGTATAGCAGTGTTCGGTGTACAAACGCGGTTTTGGCAACTCTAAAAGCTGCACAGTCATTTTCGGCAAATTTCCGAGGGTATTAATACCTACAGGTTGAACTCCACATTTCCCATTTGAATATTTGACAAAAAACCTGTCGTGCTTAACATCTGATGGCCTTAGCATGATGTATTTCTTTATCAGTTCAATGCAGTTTATACCATCAGAAGCACCAGCGGTTATAGCAAATTTTTGGCATACTTTCGTCTTTGTGTTGAGAATGGTCACTAACAAACTGCTCTGAAATACTACATTTTCTACATTAAGAAAATCTAGCAACGAGGTAACAAATAAACATATCCCCCATCACTTCACGATTTAGAAATAATGATATAGGAGGGACCTTTTTATATTTTTAACTTAAATTAAAATGGATCACATCATATTCAGAATTAGAAAAAATATCGGGTGAAACACGTTGAAAATCACTATTTGTCGTAACTCGATTCGCTCTATTGCCCAGAAGCAGAGATCGGTTCCTTACCAAAAATACTGCTTTCCCGAACTGGTTTCACACATAACTATTATAAGATTGCTTATCTATTAATTATTTCAATCAGTTTACCTTTGCTTGAAAATCTTGCAACATTATTTGTATTTTGTCTTGTCAGGTAGGCTTGGTAATTGCCAATTTGTGTTAATTTTTACGTGTCAAGTCTTTCTTGACAAGAGGAAAATAAAAACAACTTTTCAAGTTAAAAATGGTAAATAATGGTTGATATTAAAGCTTGTAGTGGAAAATAGTATATTAAGATACTAGTTTTAAAATATCATATTTTTCACATGAGCACGTAGTTTTTAAAACGTGTATTTTATACTATTTTTTCTATTTTGCAGGTTTTTAATGAAAAACATTAATTTATTACTTTAAATTTGTCTATTAAGACCACGCCTTTGTGTGATTTATTTCAAAAAGCAAGAATACCTATTGAAATGTTAATACATTTTTATTGCTGTTCTCGCATTTGTTTAATTTCTCCCAAAGTAAATGTGATCTAATCTTAAACTATTTACAGGTCTGGCCTCCCAACAACGCAACTAGTCATAACCATTTACAAAGCTTTGCCGATAATCAACAGAACCCGTTAATCCGATGTCACGAGGCACCAGGTGGCAGAATGATGACTATTTCTCCGATAGTCGTCAGTGAAGGCAACGCAGCGACTCCGCAACCGAATGTACATGGTCATAATGTTCATATTCATTCTCAGCAAGTATTAGGGCCCAACGGGCAAATCATTAATCTCCAAGAAATTCCTCAGAGTCATAGCAGTATGGTGCATCAAGGACAAAACCAAATAATACAGGGTCAAAATGTTAACGTGATGCAAGCACAACAACAGCAGCATAATCGGGTATATATGAATACTCAGCCGTGCGAGCCCAGCGGCCCTGGGCGGCCGAATATGCAAATTGGACCCAGCAGTGCAGTTACTCAACAAATGAAAGCATCTGAAATCCAGAAGAAAATTCAACAACATCAATCACAAATGTTTAATAACCAACCACTTCAACATTATGAGCATCTTGATCCTAACAAAAATGTAAGACCGTTTGGCTTTAACGGAATGAGACCACAATCTATGCCTCATCAAAATCAGTTATTTGCGACGAATAATTTAATGCAACTGCAACAACAGCAGCAGTTGCAACATAAGTTTCAATGGCAACACAGGATGCAGAATATGAATCAGCAGCAAGTAAATCAAATTAACCAAATGCAAATTCAACAACAGCAGCAGCAAAACCTCCAGAACAATCAAAATATAAATGTGTATGAAAGGGTACCGCCACTACATCAGCATACTCCCAATCCAGTTTGGCAAGAAGAAATTAGGAGAAAAAAGGTGAAGCTGGGAAAAGTCGTTAAAAATAGGCAGTATCATATGATTGAAAATTGTCAAATTCGGAGTAACTCAGGGCCCTGCCCTAATATCGATGTTCGTCAAATTCCAAATGAGAGCAGCAGACCTGTGGTAATAAATCAGCTGCAGCAGCATAACCATAATGCTTCAAGTCCATCTTTTATGGAAGATCCTAGTGGTTACTTGGCACAGCAAACTGCATTGCTAAATAATACCATTAACAGACAAACCGGTGCTAACGGTTCAGGTTATGGATGTACTAGTTCTAATACTCCAATACAGGGTTCGCAACACAATATAATCACCATATCAAATTCTCAATCGGGCGAGGTACCTTTACCTAGTAATTTAAATGTTAATATCAAGCCTCAAGGGCCAAGGATAAATCAAAATATTAACATTATGAAACAACAACAAATGCAGCAGAACGCCTTGCAAAAGACATCGTATAATCAAATGGATCAGGTTCATCAACAGCAAAATATTGCAGACAGCAGTGTATTGCATAATCAGCAACTGCAACATTTTATTCAGCAATGTCAAGGATGTATCACAGATTCTACCGCATTTCCCCAACATAGCCAGAAAGTTAAGCATCCAAGTAGGTCCGATAGTGCGCCTAGTACTCCAGGTTCGTGTGGCACTTCTGAGGATCCTGTAACATCATCGATGTATTCAGAAAAGCACAATAGTCAACCGTCCCCTGACACGAGACCTATTCAAGGTGGAACAGTGAGTACAAGTAATGTGTCACCCATGGACAGTATTCATTCTGATCCACCTACACCAAATCCGCATACGCCCATTCACACCCCTCCACATAAAAATGTAGATATCATGTCTGGAGGAAATACAGGTGCAAGTTTCAGTATACAGAATCATGACGGTCAAATAGTTCAAATTGTGTCTCAATCCAGAGAAAATTATATCCAACAATGCCAACAGCAGCAACATCATCAACAACAACATCATCAAGAACAACAAAGTCAGGAACACCATCACTATCAACAGCCATGTAAAAGTCATTCCAAATTAGATTCAGCTTATGCGTATTCTCATTCTAGTCAAAGTATCTCGAAATCATGCGAAAGAGGGGAACGAAGCTTCCTTACTGGCCTTGTTACTACTATGGCAAGTGGACGGACCTCTGGTTGTAATACTATAACTTCGGTTCTTGCTGGCAGAACAAATACTGCTACAGTTTCCATCAACAACTCTGCTAATCAATCTGCTTCAAATACGCCACCCTCTAGTTCTGCACCGACTATCCATCCACAAGCCATACATATTAGTGTTTCAAAGAGCCCATTAGAAATGGTACAAAGTGTTGTAAGCAGTATACAAGTCCCACAATCCCAGCAACATAATATCACTGTATCAATCGCGCATAGTAGTCCACAAGTGTCACCTCAAATCGTGAAACATTCGCCATCTGGGCTTCCACCTGGTCATATTTTAGTTTCGTCCAATGGTCAACTAATAATGGCCAGTGCTGGTACGGGACAAGTGAATGTAATGGCTCCTCCTCCGCCGCCTAAAGTTGTAACTAGTCAAAACGCTATGCCTCCTATGTCTGTATCTCCTATGGTGACGAATGTTACAGCAACTATGTCTCAAGTCATCCCTGCGGTAGCTCAGCAAGTTCTTGGCCAACAAACCGTTCTAGTTAATACGTTACCTACGCCATTTGTTATTCAGCCTGGTGTTACGATGACGATGGACGGTATGACTGTTGGACAAAATATGCAGATTCCTCAAATCGTAACTGGAAATATGATTCAGCAACAAATACAACTAGATAACAACGACACCAGAAGGGCTCCAGCGCTGCTATCACCGGAAACAAAGAAAAAAGGCAAGAAGCGAAAATTACCTTCACAAACCGTTGCTGGTATGTTACATATTGCTGCACAGCAAAATTCTGGCATGGTGATGAATCAACAAGGTTTTCCACAACAAATTCAAATGACACATAGCCCTCAAGGTATAACGACAACGCCTGTTATGCAAGCACTTACCATTGTTCCTAGTAAGAATGGAGGACCTCCTCAAATTGTTATGAACGGTCAAGCGGTTGCAAACGCGAACCTTGGAACGCAACAAATCATCACTAATTCTCAGCCAACACAGCAAATAAATTTACTGCAACCAGTTAGCTTAATAAATGGAACTACTGGAGTTGTTCAAAATATTCCAGCTATTCAACAGTTTATCGTTCCTAATATTGGAGGTAGCATGGTTATGAACGCTGATGGAACTGCCACTATTCTCCAAGATACGTCAAACTTAGGAATGCAGTTACAAATTCAAAATGTGAATGGACAAAATGTATTAACGCCTATACAAAACAACAATATGTTTAATAGTGGACAGAGTATCCTTGCTGCAGGTCCAGCGGGAATGGTTATAAGAGCTCCTACGTCTCAAGGAAAGATAATGCAACAACAGCATAGTCCTGGGGCTCAATTTTTGTCGCCGAATGGTAGTCAGTTTGTAGTAAATAGTGCTCAGTTTAGCGGCCAATTAAGTCCATTAGTGGCCAGCGTAAGCCCTTCACAACAAGTAACTTTCAATACATCTCCGCAACAAATTCGGTCTAATAATCAAATACAGTCCAATCAGCAAGAATTTATACAAGTCAATGGTCAGATGGGTCAAACCCTAATGGTACCGTGTACGCCCCAGACGTCAAATATTGGGTCTACCTCGTCGAATCAACAAAACACCACGTTTGTCCAGCAAAACACTACCATAGTTCAGCAACAAACCACCATGGTAGCAAATAATCAACAGCTTCAGAATTTTCAACAAAACAATCAGCAAGGACAACAAAACGTTGCAAGATCGGCCTCACTTAACGTGGATCAACAGAATTATATGATTAATGCAAGCGACAAAAATCAGATACAAGCTTTGCTAGTACAACAGAGAAATAGTTCGCATGAAGATATGAACTATAGGCAATCAGTTTCCACCCAAACTGCTGTAAATCAAAACTCTCCAGCAGTGACCAGCAATACGTTCTGTCAGACGTCGTTGTCTGCCAGTAGTCCTCCCGATACGACAACATTAAGTCCCATAGCTTCGGGCGGCCAAAGTCCTCCAACTGCTGATACTACCACACATACCGGCAGTACCGATGAGGGATTGTCTCCAGCTTCCTCTAATTGTTCAGCGTCTTGCAGTGAGATCAATGTTCCTGGGCGACCTGGTTCACGAACTATGGTAAGTCTTCATAAGTTTTTTTTTTCTAATTTAAGTCAATTGCATTTTTGACTTAAAATTCAATATTTATTGAAATAATCAAGTGCATTATATAATCCCTAAATATAGAAAAAATTAAATTTTATGAAAGTTCTTTAGCACTAAATTTACACAAGATACTCTAATAAATATTGGTAAAAACACCTAGATGATTTAACGCCAGTTAAATAAAAAGTAAAAAATAAAAACCAACAGATCTAGGAAGTAGATCTGTTTAAAAACCCAAGAACGAGCAAAGGAGGAGAAATGTTAATACAAAAAGACGCCAATTGAGAAGTGAAGTATGCAAGAGTATAGTAATCAGTTGATAGTATTGAACAATTTTAAAATAGCTTTATAAGCTTATCAAGATTTTCCACAATGAAACATCTTTTCTAAATGTCGTAGTTTTAGTCATAGTTTTAATTTCTAATGAAACAAGATTATAATTTTTGGTGAATAATAATTAATAAGGCGTTAGTTGATGCTTATATGGAGACTTGATATAATTATTAAATTAAATTAATTAACTTTTCGTCTTGTTTCATAGCAGTGAATAAATATTTTTTTAGTTCCGGGTATTTACATACACAAGAACATTTCTCTAATACATATATAGATTATATCAAAGATTTCATGTGTATAAAAAAGTTTTGTTGAGTAGCGTTTGTTTTTTCTTTGTTAATTACCTTAAGAACATAGATCTGTACAACAGTCAATGGCTTCAGAGCATTATTGTACATACCATACCATATCATATCAAATTAGAGACTACTATTGCCTTATGAAATGAATATAGAAGTTTCTTGCCTAAAATAATAATATAGTTGTGCAAAATCTTTGATATACTTGAAGCGAATCTAAGTCCTTGCTGGTTCCATTGTAAGTATTTGTCGACTATATCTCTTAAATATTTGGTAGATGAAACTGCTTTAACAGTACTAATTGGTTATTAATTGATATACTCTTATATTCTGGACACTATATAATTCGTTTTACTCATATTAAGAGCTAAATTAAATATATCCAACCAATTTTTCTATATTAAATCCTTGTATTGCGTTGTCTTTGACTTTATCCCAAGTTCTAGCAGGAAAAATGCAACGGTATCATTGGCGTATGACAACATTGAACCATTGTGTAACGTTAGGTTTGTAAGGGGATTAATAGATGAAATGAAAAGAAGAAAAACAAGTTCCTTATAAAACTTCTATTTCTATTTTCGAGGGATCATTTAATGTAGTTCCAATTTTTAAATATTGCTGTCTATTAATTAAGCAATTCTCAAAGACGTTCAATACGGTGCGCCGTATCACTCTGTTTCATTCAGTATACACAAAAGCAAGTCCTGGGGTACAGGGTAGCAAGCCTTGGTTAAATCTTAAGAAAACTGCAATGCATCGTTTTTGCAACTTGCGATTACTTCTCTGGTCAAATGGTAAAGTGCGCCGACAGTACTGGAGCCGTTAAAATATCCATGTTGGTCTTTCAGTAGTAAATTGTTTACCTGTAAAGTAGTTTACTAGTCTATCCTTAAAACATTTCTCAAAGATCTTTAAAATTTGTAATCACTAATTGGTCGAAAATTGGTATTGTTTATTTATCGCCTGTTTTATAAGTTCGAGACATGACTAACAATTTAAATTGATCTGGAGCTATCCCTCTTTTAAAAATTAGGTTTATTATATGCGGTGAAGTAAAATTCAAATTAAGTTTATACACTTGCTGAAAGTAAGTAAGGACGAGGAGAATTTCGACATCCTAGATTTATAACCGTTATTTTCTAGAGAAATTTTTTGCCAGTGTCCACCTGCTAAACGGAAAAGTCCAAACACAAAATGATCGCGAACTAAAATGTATCAAAACAAAAAATATCACTGATAGTTTGGCTATGGTATTATGCAACAAAGCTGTTAACCCTAACCCTACAACCAAAATTCAAAATTGTTTATTGCCCATTTTGCAGGATGCTTTAAACAGAAAAAAAATCTTTAAATCTATGCTAATTAGGCATGCATCAATAATGTAAACATTACGTCAAACTTAAAATATATAAAAAGGAAAAGAACAAGAAAATAAATTAAGGACACTAAATCACAAATCAAAACAACTACACATACAATTATTGGAAAAGAGCTGAAGGATACAAAAATCATCCGTATTCCAGGTCAATGCCAAAAGCAAAAAACACAAAAATCACAGTACCGACGAGTCATTATTTTATCTCTTCTGAAATACTGCCTGCAAGAGCTTCTTGGATCTAGTTTATTTAATATCCGTACACATATTTTCTGTGTTCTAGTAGAGTGCTACTTATAACTTATTTTGCCTTGTGTGGGCACCTCGGGGTTACAAGCTGAAATTTTCACAGAATGAAGGTTTTATTATATTAATTCAAAATCCGAAGGTAGTCAAAAATTAGAACGGACGAAAGGGCAGTATACCTAAAAATCGAGATTATTATATGAACGTGTAGGATATTAATTTATGAATGTTTTCATATAAAATTCATCTACATTTTTGTTCGAATTATATTTTTTATCATTGCTTGAAATATGCAGATTACGTTGTCCCTTACGGTAAAATAAATGAAAAAATTGAAATATCTCCCTTCGAACCTGGGCAAAATCTGATTGAAATATATTCATTTTTGTATTCACTTCGCATTCTCTTCTAAACGAAGGCTCAAATCAAAAAATTTTATTCTTGCAAAAAGTTTGCCTAAAGTATCTAGAATATATAGGTGCAAGAATATATTTTTTTCTCCAATGGTAATGGACGAATATAATTAAATGTAAAAAAAGTAATTTTCTTCTATCCGCGTACGTCGGATCTCGCGCTGCCCCAGTAGTCTAGCATCTCACTTTTCTTCACAGCTCCCTCTCTTTCTCGCCTATTGTACAATACAATAAGTGATTTTACACATTACGGGTTAGAATACTAATAATAATAATAGCTATTATTATTTGAATAAGGTCAATGAAGACATTTTCGATTATACTGAAATTTATTTGTCCTATACGCTGGCTGCCAGGCAATAAAGCATTAGAAAAAAAATCGTATACTTAATGCAACTGATATTAAATAAAGGACTAGCTTTTATTCAAAATAGAAAAACTCAAAATGTAAAAAAAATCTTTATAATAACAAAATTTATTCATCTTCACTGCCTGTACTTTCTTCAGGAATAGACACAATGACATCAATATTGCCTTCCAGTAATTTTTTTGCATGGTCCTATGCAACCTATTTAATTTCTTCTACGTGTACAAGATTTAAAGCTTGTACACGTTGCTTCCATACAATCTAATAAAAAACTATTTGATTAATCCACATGCAATTAATACTTTTACATCCACAACAGTGGAATTTAGTTATCCACTTTGTTTTTAATTAAAGAAAAAACAGTTAACGAAATTAGAGCACTCTCATTAAACGTATTTCAAAGTTCACAACTATAGTGAGGGATTTACCAATATTTTTGATAAGAAAACAAATTGCGAACCAATTGACAACAAGTTATATTCCTCTATAGTCACGAAGAAGCTGATACTAGGATTTTGTTGCATATACTCTCTGCTAAACATTGTATGTATTTGATATGCATAATGGACTCCAATGAGATTGATGATGTACTTGTACTTCTGGTACATTTTAAAAATATATACTTCTAAAGACTTTGAGTAAAATGTGGAAGAGGAAATTCGGTGCGATATGTGGCCGTTCATGAAAAACCAGCCAGTGTTCAGGATTAGGAAAAATAAAATGTTGGAAAATTTATCTAAATTATTCCGATTATTTAGCCGGTATTGGAGTTCAGGAATTTGCAGATGTCATGTTCAATAACATAGAGAAATTTATCATAAAATTATTTTCAACAAATCCAAACACTTCGTCTATTAATATTTTAAGGGCACTATTGGCCTCTTCATCGCTAATTGAAAAAACTAGCCCCTACAAAAAATTGTTTAAAATGTCACAGTCTGATAGCACATTATCAAACTAAAGTGTGCTTTAGTTCTTTAGAAACAAATCCCCTATTACCAGAGGTGACAGAATGCGGATGGAAATTTGAGGAGACAGGTGATATCCAAGTATTATCCTCAATTTTAGCAACACTTCCAGCATTTCCTTCGGATACAAAAGTATTTATTGCATGTGGATGTAAAAAAGGTAAATTATCATTAGATTAAATAGGTACATAATAAAACTTAATCAAAGCAAAGCTTGTACACGTAGAATAAATTAAATAGGTTGCAAAGGATTATGAAAAAAAATTACTATTGACAATATTGAAATCATTGTATCTATTCCTGCTTTATTGCCAAGCAGCCAGCGCATAGGAAAAATAAATTTTAATATAATCGAAAATGTCTTCATTGACTTTATTCAAATAATAATAGCTATTATTATTTTTAATATTCTAATCCGTAATGTGTAAAACCACTTATTGTATTGTACAATAGGCGAGAAAGAGAGGGAGTTATGAAGAAAAGTGAGATGCGAGACTACTGAGGCATCGCGAGATCCGACGATCGCGGCTAGAAGAAAATTACTTTTTTTTACATTTAATTCTATTTGTCCATCACCGTTTGAGAAAAAAAAATGATTCTTGCACCTATATATTCTAGATACTTAAGGCAAAAATTTTTTGATTTGAGCCTTCATTTCGGAGAGAACAAAAATGAATATATTACAATCAGATTTTGCCCAGGTTCGAAGGGAGATATTTCAATTTTTTGATTTATTTTGCCGTAAGGGCCAACCTAAGCTTCATATTTCAAGCAATGATAAAAAATATAATTCGAACAAAAATGTAGACGAATTTTATATGAAAACATTCATAAATTAATATCCTACACGTTCATTTAATAATCTCGATTTTTAGGTATACTGCCCTTTTGTCCGTTCTGATTTTTGACTACCTTCGGATTTTGAATTAATATAATAAAACCTTTATTCTGTGAAAATTTCAGCTTGTAACCCCGAGGTGCCCACAAAAATCATTTATAGAAGGCTTTTTCTGCATTGGGCACTCTATATTCTAAATACTGCCACGTTACCATTCTCTCCACCCCCTAATTGTATTGCATAGCACATTCTTGAATGGAAAAAGCCATAATACACCGTCCTAAGTACACTCACTGACACCATATCACGCAGAAAGCGCAGTGAGTAACAAATTGAATTTAGTTTTAGTTTTACATTATTCAGATGTGATTCATGCTTTAGCTCATTATCAATATTTAATCCGATAATTTTGGTTTCAGTCATGTCAGTTAGTTTATTGTTTGCTATTGCGATGTTAGGGTCGAAAATGGAATTTCGGCTTTTGATTACTATAAAATTAGTTTTTTTCATAGTTTAGTCTTAATTATTTGCATTAAACCATTGCGTAATTTCCAAAATTGCATTCCTGATCTTGGCCGTTAAGTTCTCCGGGTCTTTATCGCTAACAATGCACGTCGTATCGTCCGCGTACCGGGTGTTTCACTATAAATGGACCCCCCTCAGCTGACATTTTAGAAAAAAAACGTTCAATGCAAAAAATAAAGGGTATGAAGTGAAGTTTTTGATGGCATAGCACTACAGGGTGTCCCATAAATGCGGGATTAATCAAAGTTATATTTTTTAAATGTATACTATTGCACATTTGGATTTTGCAGAGAATTCTAGACATATTTCATAAATAATGTCCTATACCTATCTGTTACTCTTTTTGAAATATTGACAGTTGAATATCGACCATTTACAGTTTGACAGCCTGTAAAGTCTAAACGGCTAAAGATAGAGCTAAATGGTTTGCACTTTCCTGTCTTGGTTTTTCATAAGCTATCGTTTGACACTAATTTTAGATTTAACCAAAGGTTAAATTTAACCAAAGGTTAAATTTAACCGAAATTTTTTAACCTCTGGATAAATTAGTGTCAAACGATAGCTTCTGAAAAACCAAGATAGGAAAGTGCAAGCCATTTTGCTCTATCTTTAGCCGTTTAGATTTTACAGGATGTCAAACTTGGTAAATGGTGGATTTTCAACTGTCAATATTTCAAAAACAGTAACAGATAGGTATAGGACATTATTTATGAAATATGTCTAAAGTCTATTCAAATTTCATTTACGCCTGATGTAAACAAAAGCACATGTATGCCTGAATCGCAAAGGGTCGTACTTTACTAAATAATCAAAAAAGTGTAACTAAAAATGCTGAAACTAATCTAAAAAGTAATAAATTGTCAACAACTTCACCGTACGAAGTAGTATAAGCTTTTATTTCGAACAAACACTGTAATTACTTTACACAAAACGTCTTTTGCAAGCAGGGGAATCACAGCGAAAACTGAATTCGACCCTGGTCAAAATAACTGGGCGGCGTATCGAATGATTTATGACCGATTCACCAATAGGAACGCAAAACGGCCCGCTCTTGGCTGTTGTCGAGCACGTGCTATTGTTTTTATGCGGCGTAAATGAAATTCGAATAGACTTTTTTTTTGCATTGAACGTTTTTTTTTCTAAAACGTCAATTGAGAAAGTTAAGGGGGGAGGGGTCCATTTATAGTGAAACATCCGGTACATTATAATTTTACCAGAAACATTGTATGCGAGGTCATTCGCAAACATGTTGAAAAGCAGGGGCCCCAGAATTGAGCCCTGTGGTACTCCATGACTGACTTTTTTGATAGATGATGCATATTCAGTGCCCTTATCATGGTTACATACAAATTGCTTCCTATCAGATAGATATGACTTAAACCGTTGCAATACAATGCCCCTCGCCCCCAAGATTCCAGCTTCGTCAGCAAAGTGTCATGTCTCACCATGTCGAAGGCTTTCAACAAATCATATACCATCAAAAAGCACATCTTACCTTCGTTCGGCCTACTATATATCTTAGTAAGAATATCGTATATTGCACTCTCCGTGGACATGCCCGGTCTAAACCCGTGTTGGAGGAGTAATAAATTATTTTGTTCTAAGAATTTTATTAGCCTGTTATAAACTGCCTTTTCTATAATTTTTCTTACGGTGTTTATCAAATATATGGGCCGGTAATTAGCACTATCGTCATGTGACCCTTTTTTGAAAATAGGGATGACCTTTAGTTTGAGAGCTTAACTGATCCGGAAAATGACCCTCTTGAAACGTACAGTTTATAAGATTACTTATTGCTGGAGCCAGTATTTTTATGTTTAAGTACTTTAAAGAAAGTCAATGGTAGTCCAGCGGAATTAGTGTCTTTTAAAGAGAAAATTATATCCCTGACTTCAAGATCTGATGTGGGAGAGAGGAATAGACTATTATTTATTGATCGTAATTCTGGTAAGGGTAGTTTAGCAAAAATTGTATTACTAGCAAGATTTGCAAAAAGTGTATTGAATATTTCAACTATTTCTTTTTTATTTGTATATTCTATCTTGTTTTCAATTATATTCCATTCATAATTTTTGTTTTGGTTTCCTCTTCCCGTTTTCCGTTTAATAATACTCCATACTGTTTTCGAAAGGTTTGGGGAGGATTTTATGTCATCCTCAAAACTTATTTTTTTTTCGCTCTGTTTATAATTTCCCTTAATATATGTGAATAGAGTTTATAAAAATGCTTTAAAATAGGGTTAGGGTTGGTGCACAAAAAACTAGATAATTGCCTCTTGTGCTTACAAGATGTTTTTAGTTTTTATACCCATCGTTATCCAGGCTTTGTGCTTTTTCACTTTTATTTTTTTAACTGGGAAATATTTACTTAGTATAATATATAATATAATATAATTTCTTTTATAATATATTGAAATTTCTTTGGGCAGATGTTTCATGTAATAACCAGTCTATTCTCACCATTGGAATAACACTTTTGTTTAAATTTGTGGAGGAGAAAATCCTCCTTGATATACCGCGACATATGTTATTCTTTGTCTCTGTGATGTAATACTTTTATGATCCAAAAACCCGGTGTCCTGAATTTGGCTGTCGAAATATTGAGGATTAATATCGGTAATTATGTTGTCTAACACAGTTGCCGACGTATTAGTCTGCCTAGTTGGCTCATATACGGTAAAATTTAAGCGATAGCTGTTTGGTAATGACTGAAAGTCGTAATATTCATAACCGTTTTTATAAACTGAAAAAAGAAAAACCTGCAAACTGAAATATTAAAATCTAACCTAGAGAATAATCTAAAAGAGAGTTTTATCCACAATACCGAATCAGAATTAATAATAATAATAATGTTAAAGTGCATTTTGCTGAAGGTTCCAAACCCCTACATACTAGAGAATAATACAAAAATAATACATTTTGCTTATATTTAGGCTATGGTACATTGCGTCTCAAGTAGCGAGCCTGATTTACTAGAAGCGAACACGCCGCAACCAGATCAAGATTGGAGAAAGGTTAGCCAATCAAGCAGTTCCATCAAAGAAGAGTTTACTGCCATGAAACACGAGTTTCCTGACATTGCCAGCGGACACATGCACTATCGTAAAAAACAGCAAACTGTAGACCACATAGCTTACGATGAATCTTCTAATATGATCACGGGAATCCAGTTTTTGGAGCAGAAAATGAAACAAGAGATTCTGAATTCAAAACATTATGGGAAAATGTTGAACCAAAAGAGAAGCGGCGACGTGATGCTCGTTATGGACCCTAGACATATGTCATTGTTTGATGACGATGACGGTGGGTACACTTTAATCCATAGAGGTGGTGGTTTTGAGATGGTGCTTTAGTAGTAGCTTTCTGCTCATCATTGGTGTGACAGTTTTAGTTTCTTTTGCATGCTTTTACTTTATTTCCTAACATTTTTGGGGTTAGAAATATGGTTTACAAACAGTTACAAAGTACATTAGCAATCTTGGCCATTTGAGAACGTATTATATTTGACAAGTTATCATATTAATATCCCTACAGTACTAATAAATGCATGAATAATAAATATGGACGTTTTCACCGTCTGTAATTACGTTTTAATTGAGCATTAATTACCAGTATTTTAGATATTCATTATTCGCCTGAAGTTACCGAAACTTTTAGGGATATAAAATGAAAAGCTATTACATTGTCTCTCGGTAATAATTTATAATAGATGAACATGAAATAAATCCCCTGCCTGTACCGTAAACCAAATTTTTACGGTAAAGCTATACAATATTAAATCAGCAATTACAGGCAATACAATAATAAAGTATAGGTGATAGGTGTTTGAAAGACAGGCTGGTTTATTCCCTTAGTACCACGAAATGACGCCGCTGCTTTTCGATACAGGGTAATAGAATTCTGGATTTATTAATGTTTAATTCATCCCGTTTTCTTTAGTGGCTAGATAGAAATTGATTTGTCAAAGTCATTACTTAAATAAACTGCTGGACATAAATAGTGCATCAAGAAAACTTTTAATCAAAATTTCAAGATGGATATTTTAATTAGGATACAAGATATGATGCTGTTTTCCGTGTTCGTTTGCTCTGATCGCCGGATATGTGCTTAATTTTTTGTAAAAGTTGTTAACTGTGAGAATTTCAAATCAAGTTTTATTTTTTTCCCTCACTAAAATAATCTTTGGCAATATACAGAAAACGAATTTCTAGCGCCAGATACAGATCTAAAGTCAATATATTACTGGAAAAAAAGAATTGTTCGACCATTAACTCAAAATGGATTAAATAAGTTTTATAGTATCATTGAGAATGTTTCCTGGGATTTCATTGACAATATGGAGATTGACATTGAGTGGAAATTTGAAGTTTTAATAGATCTTCTAGAGGGTGAATACTTGGTGTCTTTCCCTAAAAGAGAACTTACTATCAGATCAAATCAACCACGCGCAGTGAATTGGTTTGATAATGGTCTGAGAGGAATGAGAGAGAGTCTGAATCTGTTAAATGAGGTGTGCCAGCAGTACAATCGAGGGAGTGATTAGTTAGAATTAAAAAAAAAATAAAAATAGATATAGAACTGCCATATGCAATGTTAAATGAGGTGTGCCAGCAGTACAATCGAGTGAGTGGTTAGTTAGAATTTAAAAAATTTAAAAATAGATATAGAACTGCCATATGCAACGCAAAAAGGCAGCATCTGTTAAATGAGGTGTGCCAGCAGTACAATCGAGTGAGTGATTAGTTAGAATTTAAAAAAATTAAAAATAGGTATAGAACTGCCATATGCAACGCAAAAAAGGCAGCTAAATTCGAAACGAGGTAATTCACAAAAACAAAGGTTCTATTGACTGTGATATCTCCTCAAGACTTCAATAGTTATTTTGCGGGGATAGCTCATGACCTGACAAATAGCATGCTCTGCCACTGCCCCACTTTCATACTTAAGAAATGTAAATTCTGCATCTAATATGTTTGAATATAAACAAACATCTTATATTGAAATGAGAGATATAATATCGAAACTAAAAAATAAAAAATGTACAGATATATATGGACTAAATGTGCAACTTATAAAATCTGTAAAAAAACCTAGTGTGCATTCTACTCGCAAAGCTATTTGACCAGTGCATTTATGAGTGTGTCTTTCCGGGGGTCCTGAAGAGAGCTCTTATTACAGCTGTGTTTAAGAAGGGAGATAAAGAACAGGTTACAAACTAGAGGCAATTTTATTACTACCCATTATATCAAAAATATTTGAAAATATCAATGCAAAAGAACTTGTTGAATACTTTGAGACCAACAATTTATTCAGTGACCATCAATTTGGCTTCAGATTAAAGAAGAGCACAGTAATGGAAGTTCTTGAGCTCGTGGATACAGTTATGGACTCATTCGAATTTGATGTCCTATTTTGCGACCTCAGCAACGCTTTTGACTGTGCCACACACGTTCTCTTATTAAAAAAATTAAAGTCCTATAATTTTGGTGAAAACAGTATAAAATTAACAGGTATCAGAGGGTGCAGGTGCGTGGAGTGTTGTCTGCGGAAGTGCTCTTGGATATTGGGGTACCACAGGGATCAGTATTCGGCCCAATTCTGTTTCTGATTTTCATGAATGATCTCCCACTTAGCTTTGAAAGTGCCAAATTTGTGCTTTTCGCAGACGATACAACTGTTGGAGTGTGTGGTGAGACTGTGGGGGATGTAGTGAGAAATTTATTGGAGGCTCGGGAAGCTGTGGGAGAGTGGTTTCTATCAAATCATTTGCTTCTTAACGCAGAAAAGACCCAAAGCATGATATTGTCGCTGAGAGAGATCAATGGTGACCAATGCGAATCTGTCAGATTTCTTAGAGTGAATCTGCATTCAAGATTGATCTGTGAGCCTCAGGCTGTAGGGTTGTGTGATAGACTTAGGTCTGGGGTCTTTGCTTTGAGGACTTTAGTGGGATGTGTATCCCAGGAAACACTGAGAAATGCATATTTTGCTATTTTCCACAGTAAGATGACCTATGCTGTTTTGGCCTGGGGTGGTTCATCCCATTCGGCCCGCGTTTTCGGGCTCCAAAGAAGGGCTCTGAGGTTCATGTCGGGTCTGAGTTACAGGTAGAATTGCAGGGTTATATTTACACAGTGGGGTGTATTAACTTCCCTGTGCGTATATCCTGGAACACGTCTTGTACACAAAAAATGATGGCGTTATTTTGCCACTAAAGATTGCGAACGGTTAGCTCTTAATGCGGAGGCCGGGGTTCTTGGCATATGACCTTTGTGCACTTAAATTGGGCGCCACGTAATTTGGAAGAGATACTGCAAGTTATATATTCTAGTAAATCACAAAGCCTATATTGTCTTTAATAGATGTTAATAGTATTTTCAAGAACAAAATGGGGAAAACAGTCAAGCAGTAAACACTTCAAACATAAACAAAACAAGTTTTCTTTATTTATAAGAATATCTACCCTCTTCGTTGAGAGTATCACATAATTAAAATATGAAGATATAATCCATTTCTACAGTTATAAAAAAAATAAAGTTATGAAGGAGCTTATCTTGGTAACGCTTACCTCTTGGGTGTTTTATTTAAAATAAATTATACCTAGAGGGAAAAGACTCACGCATCTTTGTTTCCAGGGTTATTAAATAGGTTTATCCGTAAAAGGCATTAAATGTGTATAATATCTCTACCAAGTGAGCCGAACAATTAAAGGTAAAAAGTTAATATGAATAAGTTAGTGATAGAGTATAAAATTTTACACTAGGTAGACAGCTGATCTTTTACATAATAAAAGGAAAAAACTGGCCTTGAGTTATTCCCGTCAGCTGGATAAGTGCTTCCCTCTCTGAGGTTCTTGTGGCTTATTGTTCCCTTCTCCAATCATGTGAAATTCCGGACCAAACTTATTTTTCTAGTCCACCCTAGCATGGAAGTTTAAGATTTACCTATAGACTGTAAATCCCAATTGAAAATCATAGCATCTTTATGCCATTCCCAAATCAAAATTATCTAATATTTTCTAATATCAACATCCCATAATAAAACCTGAAACAAACATGAAATCTTAAGCCACTTTACTTAAGATTATTGAAATGTTCTGTTTTTTATAAAACACAAACCAACGATTACCTACCTTACTAGGTGGTGATGGATTAACCATTATACATTTAAGGATTAAGTGTCATTTTCCAGAGAGTTAATTAAATAAATATATTCAAAGCATAATATATGAAAACAATTGTAATAATGTATATTGCTTGAATTCTTAAAAAAAAACAGGTAGCATTTATTTATAATATCTTCATGAAAAATTAAATGCTACAAAATAATAGGGACAAATATAGAACATAAATGAGAGCCTCCATAATCATAACACTAGGGGAAGGTTCAATCTGGTTGCACCCTATAGCAGACTGGAAAGGTGCCAATGTAGGCCAGATTTCCTTGGTGTCAAACTTTTTACCAAATTACCTTCACGAGTCAGGGAACTCCCCTTAAACCAATTCAAAAAAAGAGTAAAAGTATTTTTAATTAAAGAGGCGTTCTATAGCACCACAGAGTTTCTTGAACTTAGAGTCTTAAACATGTAATATTTTGTCTTTAATCGATGATACTAGTCATTTGTTTTGTTTAGTGTTTTCTACCATAGTATTAATTTTTTAATGTTTGTATTATTCTTTTGATTTTGTGTAAATGCTTGTGCATTTTTAACATGTAATATATTTGATTTAATTTGATTTGGTTTTCCAAAATTGTCAGTATATTTTTATATAAGTGAGGTCTTAACGTGCCATCGTGTATATGTAATGTAATTTATGATCAATAACTATGACGTTAACAATAGCAACAGGACTCATGAATACAGAGTGTTGGTAGGAATTACGAAATTCCATAAATTTTCTTACGATCGTCTTTTGCAATAAAATTATGTCAGGTATGATAATCGCAGCATACCAATTTTGATAAAAGCTTTAGGAATCAACCTTTTTGCTAACGGTTTTTAAAAATTTTTACTCTAGCTGTATTATTGTTAGTCTATATACGGTGTTTTGTTTTTGACTCCAAAGGGCTTAGCAAACTAACCTTTTTTTTATTTGGTGTACTAAAGACTGAAATAAACAACTTAAAACTGTTAAAATCTTATTGCTGATATACAGGGTGTGTCATGAAATCGTATGTAACATTTTATTTCTTTGCCGAAAAAACATATTTGCTGTAGTTTGAAAACGAATGGGCGGTTTTTAATTGACGGACTTTGATGGACTTTTCACCTGCAAGGTCTTTTCGTTTAAAGCGTTTGGGAATGCCCGTTTGCCCCTGTAAGGATATTTGGAGATGGAAGAAGGAAGTAGTGCAACAATTCAAAGAGTGTAAGTTGTATTTGCACAAGTATTGTACTGTCAGTTTTTTTTAATTACCGTCATTTGACGAAAATTATCAATTTTTACCAAAAAGGAGGAATTTTTAAATTTTTACAGTTTTATTAATAATAAGATTTCCATCGATAATCAAAACGGATTACCAAAACGAAACGAGCTCTGAAAAATTATCAAAATCCGCCAATTCGTTTTCAAACTAAAGTAATTTATGGTGAAATTGTGTTTTTCATTATTTTTTTTTTTGGGTGCACAGTTTATTTTGCAGTGTAGTGTATGGTAATCCTACAACAGTTTAATAAATACATTTTGAAACCTAGATTACTTTGTATCCTTTTCCCTGTAGCTAAATCATTCTTGTGGTGCAAATTGAGACAATAGTATGCTGAAGGTTCCTAAATGAGTATACGAAACAATTTTTGAAAGGAACATTTCTTTGCTATCGAACTCTGACTCAAGAAATATACTTACAGGTGTAATGCGCCCAAGTTCACATCTCGTATATTGTTATTTTTTTATTTTATATTCTTGAGTTTAATATAAACAATATTAATATAAATGATGTCTCTATTATTGTATAGGACATTCCGAAAAATGAAACCAAATTCTAAATTGTTTTGTTTCTTTACAACAATAAGAACTGTATGATTTAAATATTCTTTTGGTCTTGAGAACATCATTGCATAGCGAAGACCATGTAGGATATATCTGGGGCATATAAACTTCGGCGAATTTGCTTATTTTTGGGCTATACCGTCAGTAATAAAGAAATGTAGCCATTTAAAAGCCTTTTATTTTGCTCTTAGGAATATCCTATTCAAAATTTAGGAAGATCCAAAATTTTTTGTCTTAATTTACAAATTAATTTGACTACCTTGTATAAACCATATTTATCATATGATGAGGTTGCACCCTCGAAATTATTTTTCTACAGGGAGAAAGCTCAAAATAATCTGTATTTCAAAACGTTTTCATTGGACTGCTATGGAATTGTATAGGTACCATGTAATAAATATGTAGATAAAGAAATATAGTATATTAAGTATCAAGAACAAAGGATACTTTACCGATCGACGACAATATTGAAAGAGATCGATTGAATCACATTTCTTTAGTATTTGTATTTTAGGAATATATATGTTTTGATTATATACTGTCACATAATTGTCAAACGCGTCTGACTTACAGGCATATTAATTACCGTTCAATTAAACGGTAAGCAAATTACTTAATGTCGCCTTATCCCTAGTAACTAACAACTACCGTTATAAAAATAGATACCGTGAATCATTAAAAGTAACATTGTTGTACAAAAAAATATTAAGACCGCTTTCATGACAAACCCTCCGCGAAAGATTTAAAAAAATAAATTCGTTTATTTCAATAATTAATGTGACAAATAAAATTGCAGCCAAACTAATCCAAAACCAATCTATCCCTCGCTACAATCACCCTGTATCCAGATTAATATTGCAGCTCGAGCAAAAAAAAGCAAGATACTAATTCGGAAAAAGGTTGTATGTTCTCAAAACTTTTATTTAAATTGATAAACTGTGATTATTATCTTGTCTGGCATAATTACCAACCTGATTGTAGGAATATGTATGTATGAAAATTACAAATTTGTAATTTCTTAATAGCTACCTAATTTCTGTTAATAAATGAAAATATCGATAGAATATTAAGAAAAAAACATGTATTTTTTTGTCTGGTGAGGAACAAACTAAAAATTTGTTTTGAAAATTCTCGTAGTTAACAACTTTTTGCCATTTCACTCGCCTATGCTGTCATTCAAGTGGCAATATATATAGTCTGCGAAATAAGCAATTGAACATCGAGTACCTCATCTTGATATCTTGTACCGTAATTAAAATATTGGCATTTAAATTTTGATTAAAATTATCTCTGATGCACCGTTTATGTACAGCAGTGATGCGGCCTAGGTTGGAGGTATTTTGTATACAGTTTTTTATATATGTAAATATTTAAGTGTTAATGCACTCCGAATCTCAGTTATGATGTTATTATTATTGTATTATTGTATGTTGTGATGTAATGTGTTAGTAAACATGTATATATATGCACAGGGTTTTCATTTATATTTGAAATAACTATCTAGAGTGGAAGTTTAATAAATTCTTGACAGACGGCGAATATATAAATGCATAACAAGTATACAATACAATTGCATGAACCGCCTGCTGGTACCCTACACTGTAGGGGTGCATCCATCTAATGATATTAGGTACCAGCAGGCGGTTCATGCAATTGTATTGTATACTTGTTATGCATTTAACTATCTAGAGCTTAAATCATAAAATACAGAAAAAAAAATTAAATACAAAAGTTTTAGAGGTGTATCCGAATCGCGAGAACATACAAATTAAGGATCGGAATTTAATAAATGGACATCAACTTCGTTATTGTAAACGCAACACCCTGTATATTTTTTATTGGAACGATAGATATTTTTCTTCGATTTAAAAAAAATATATAATTTCTTTATATTTGTTTGGTTGTCAATATATTCACGATTCTCATTTTTTGAAGGTTAGAATTATTAGATCAATTAGAATCCCTACTTTCTTAAAACATCTAGAGTGCGTTGGGTTAACTTAAAATGTGTAGAATGCTTTGGAAAATAAAATACAAATACGGACACACAATAGATGTTTTACTTTTGAAGTGTGACAACAAATGTCATTGCAATTGTTCACCAAAAGAAACCTACCCATTTTAAGTATGTAGGCAAATGACTGATTTATTAGCATTTTTGTTTTCCAATGCACTTTAGATTCTAGATGTTTTTTAGGTATGAATGTTTTGATATTTTCAAAGATTGAATCGTGAGGGTATTCAAAATGGTTGAAGCACATATAAACAAACTATATATTTGTTAAGTCAGAAGAAAAATACCTATTCCTTTTATTTAAAATAGCGAAGTTTATGTTCCCTTGTTAAGTTCCCAACTTTATTTTTTTGTTTTTTTTTTTGACAGAATCCCGCGGTTCGGATAAAACCCCAAAAACGTTTATATCAGTTTTTCCCGTACCTTAGAGTTCATCCTTAGATAGTGGTTTAAATATAAATGACGACCCAGTAAGTACCTAGAATTTGTCTATTTTAAGTGATTTTTATCTCTCTGAAGCATCTACATATACATTTTATTAGAATGCGATATTTTCAATTTTCAGGGTAGGATATCAAGGAAAACTGTACATATTACCGAAATACTACTTTTGTGTGCACATTGAGGTGTGGCTAACTTTCCAGAAAGACTTTCCGATACATTAACATGGTGTGTGCTTGATTGGTTTCACTAAACACGTTTAATCACCGTTCACTACTGTTGTAAAAAGCTCATTCATATCCAGATTTCTCATTGACGCTTTCCGCTTTCTTTTGATATTAAAATCGATTGTCACTATCAAAAAAATTGTTTATTATTCAGAGGCGGACAAAGAAATGCCGGCATCTGAGCAGAGTTCTGACTCCGAGCACAATTTTAAACCTGGAGACTTGGTGTGGGGCCCAACTAAAGGTTCATCTGCCTGGCCAGGCAAAATTGTGGAAATAGCAAAGGATTTAGCGACCGTCAAGTGGTTTGGTAGCGAGAAAAATCTTTCGAAAATTAAGATTGGTACTTTACAAACGTTGTCGGAAGGGTTTGATTCGCATCACCAAGCCAGGAAGAAAGCTAGAACGTGAGTTTTTGGAACTTTAGCCACATCGTAATGTTAATATATACATTCAAATATAATAATTAGTATCCTAAGCTGGGAGTATACAACACTTGAGTTTTGATTTAATCAGACACATTAACATTGATTTATTGTGATTATGTCGCATAAAGCATTGAAACAAATGTTTACCTGAGTTCTTTAGTTAGTGCAGGTGATGATACATATATTTTAATAAACTATCACGCATATAAATATGGTTGAATGCTCTGTAGTAGTAGTAGTTGTCTTGAGGAAGTAGAGGTCACACTCGGTCTCATCTGATGTACTCCTGCCAGTTAGAATTCCTTGAAAATGATAGGGAGTGTCTCCCTTTTCAGATATATATATTAGTTTAGATCACGAGGAGTTTGTCAGTAGCAGCCTATCTGCCACTGCGACCTGTAAGATCTATTGTGGCCCTCCCTGTCTATAGAGCACGTTGTCTAGTTTTGTAGTTCTAGTTGCTCCAAGATTGATTTTTAGTGTAGCTTGTAGCTTCTGGATTGGATATACCCATGGTTCTAAACCATAACCTCACGATACCTTCACAGTGGCACCTGACTAAGGTTAGCCTGTCAGGACAACTACTATTCGGTCAGCCTTTCTATTATGGCCAAGTAGATCTGCTGTAAGTTTTGCTGAGAATTTCTTAATAAATTCCTTAGCCTGTCTTTGCGCTGGTAGCTTGTTTCACTACCTTCATGAGACTATGTGGATAACCACTTTTTGATGAATGCTTTAAACATAAATCTACCCACCCCACAAAAGGATTCTAGTCCTAGTATGAGCTTTCTCGGGCTATTTCATGTGCTTCTTCGTTTTCTAAGTGTTAAGGTTATTTTAACTATCTAGGTCATTTATGTCTTGTAGCAGATCAATACCAGCTTATATGTTATTCTATAGATCAGTTTACACTCAAAAGCAAGCGTGGCGCCGATGGCAATGCTTTTCTTATGGGAAATAACTGTGCATTGTTGCCAACTCGGGCGTCTTTTACTAACGTATGGAACGGAGCGTTGATAATTATTTAGAAAAGTATTTTTGTCGTTAAGCATTATTAATAATTAATTGATATTTTCATAGTTATATTTTTATAGTAGGTGTACAGTAAATTATCTAATTCCTAATTCTGAAAATATTACCACACGTGGATTTTATTTCGGTACCCTTTATTATGTCTTCTGATTATTATACCTGTAAGTATGATAATAAATAAATATACTGCTTTAGTTAATTTTCTTTCATAAAATTCTAATTCTGTTTATTTTTCTTGAAAAAAAAAATATTAACTATTACTTTGAACAACTTTCAATACAATAATTTCTGTTAATTTTATTATATATATAAAAAAATACTTCCCGCTTAAGAAATTATGCATTTATTTAACTGCTTGCAGAAAAGAGACTAAAGTCAAGTAATACGTTAACTTGGCAACGCCGTTCTCCATAAGCGCCGCGCTAACTTTTGACCGTGACTGATCTATAGAGGTTCTCAGTGCCTTTAGTGCTGCGTGCCTCTCAGAGTAGATTACAACAATCATGTTGATCTTTTTCGTATTTGCTTCGGCACAGTGTTCTATGCCGCCTAAAACACTAGCTAGGTTTCCTATGGATAATGGAATCTTGTCCACGTCCTTGATTCATACATTTCGCCTCCGACCCCCTCAGTTGAGATTTAATCGCCATATAATTATTGGTGGGCTTTCCAGTTTTCTCTTTCTGCTATTTTTACGTCAGAAGTGCTTTTTGTCTGAGTGGCATAGCCTGTGGACAGGTTCAGCACAGAGTTTGTCTTAATCCCCTTTAACAGTTTTTCATTATCGCCCCCCTGACTTCTGCTTAACGCCAATTTTCTCAAATATCTAGTGCTATTGTCTCATCTGTATGACTTTTTGAATATGTGAATTCCATGTTATCCTTTGGTCAACGATGATTCTCAGATATTTTACTTTTGCTGAGAAGGGGATCTCTTCTCCATTGAGCCCTAATGGTTTCAGTCTTTTTAGCACTTTCTTTCGGGTTTTCTGCTGGCATCTTTCCAGTCCTGGATAAATGGTAGAAGCCAGCAAACTTCACTTGGTTTAAACCTATAAATCTAAAAACACTCGTCCCAAACATACTTTTTAGAAATCCAATTTACCTTTACGATCGGATCTTTCCGTTCAGTATTTCGCTATATTTGTACCGTATTCAACTTCAAACCATTGTATGCTCTGGTAATGATTCTGTTTGATTTGTAATGCAGACTCCACAAGTCTGCAACCCACGGCCAATAGCAACGCCAACGTGTCAATAGTAAGCTTGTCTTGATTGGCACGAATCAAAGAAATTTGGATCGATCACCGTTGGTGCGTGTTAGTTGTCACTGTGTATCAACTAATTAAATGGTGACTAAGCTCAACGTTAATACTCTTGATTTCTTCAAAGTTTATTAGGGTAAACATCGTTACTTCTGCTTCTGAAGTGAACTATTTACTGTGATAATATCACCTAGGTCCAACCACGGTAATCGCAATATGAATACCATAGCTTATACACGTTTGGCAAGAAATTGTTACCCATACGATTTTAATGCGATAACAGAGTAAACAGAGTACGTTTAATACGTGACCTACTCTACAGTTAAAAAGAGAAAGAGACTGAATTCCCCTGGTTTCCCCTACTCCCCTTCCATTCAGCAACAAAGGCGCGGACGCTATAACGAGTAGTGTCCGACCGAAGCTTCGGCTTCGGCTTCCACCGAATTCGGTCAAAAAAGAACCTTCGGCTACGCATTCGGCTTCGGCTAAATTCAGCCGAATATTTGGCCGAATGTATTCAGCCGCCGAAAATGACCGAACTGCAACGAAGTCAAAGGCGTGGCTCGTCTCGGGCTAGATAGCGACATGCCAGACAAAACAATTATGTTACTTCTTAAGATGCTAATATCTCATTTAGTTATTATTAGTACTATAAGTTTTTTCTAGGTAAATAATAATCAATTATATACCTAATACGATTATTACTGAATGTACTTACATTCTAATTATATTACAAATGTAATAAAAAATAGTTTAACGATTTTTGGTAAAAGTTGGTTTACTTTTTGAAGTTTCAGTAAGTATCAACACTGTCTATAAAGCATAAAACAAAATAAGAGAACAGAAATTGCAATTTATATACCTGTTAATAAAATAAAAATAAAATGACGAAAAGATGACCTTCGGCTTCGGCTTCGGCCGAAGAATATGGCAAGAGCGGAACAATCGGCTTCGGCTTCTGCTTCGGCCAAAATTTGACCTTCGGTCGGACACTAATAACGAGCTCGTATAGTGCGACCTTCGTTGGCGACGAAGACCACCGATGCAGATCGACGAACCTTCTGTATTACGGCGTTGCCAAACATGGTGAAAATTCATCAGATCTGGTGATTTTGAGAAGGTTTTGTTGATTGGTGAAAATTATTTATTTTATTGGACGAATCTGGTGATTTATGGAATATTGTACAATTTACATTTTTTTTCTATCGTATATTGCAGTAAAATAAAAACCTCTATTGTATTGTACGTATTTTGGTAAATTTATACTAGAACGGCATGACACTGCAACGCCATCGGGGATTTTTTAGAATTCGGCACTTCCCCGAAAATTGCGTCACCCTAAAATATAAAAATAATTCTCGTCTACCTACCGCAATTTTCTGCCTTCACGCATGCGTGCGCGCTATTTCATATATTTTTCAAAGTTCTTTTTTCTTCATTTGCATTGCATTACCTTGGGTTATATTGGGTTAGTTTTGTCTGGTTGCGCCTCCGGAGCGAGCGAAGCGAGCGCAGGAGCACGTGTGAAGTGAAATATTAGAACAACACCGGGCTGCTGCGAAATGAGCAGGTCTGAAGGTCAAAAATTTGCGGTAGGTAGACGCGAGTTAAAAATAGAGTCCGAGCATCATATTTTCGCTTTGCTTGCGTTGCGTCTTTCCTTCCCCTACGTATTCATTTCGACATATTCGTCATTTAGGGGTTTTGCAACTTAAGAAGACCCATTGTTTGCTCATTGCTTGTGACGCTTTGTTCTACTGGTTTTTTTAAACTGTACTGTGTTATATAGATAGAGAAAGTGTTGCAAAATAGTAACATTGATACAAGTTTGGACTGCATTCAGTTTTGGAAACAAAATTGCAACCTAAAAAAGGGCGACGATACTGCACTTTATCCAGAATTAACAAAATTTGTTAGTGTTCTTTTAGTTTTACCACACAGTAGTGCCTGCGTTGAGTGTATATTTAGCACGATAATTTTAAATAAAACAAAAACTAGAAATAAACTCTCGTCTGAAACTTTATCTGGACTATTGTACTCCAAAAGACAAACAAACGAAAATAACCAACATTGCTTTTGCTACAATATTCCAAATAAGCTTTGGGTTAAACGTTCTGCATTCATTTATAGTAATTGATGAAGTAGTTGTAAAAATATCGTATTGAACAGGTATGTCATGTTAAGTTAAAGTTAAGTTTGCAATGCTAAACAGTTAATGTTTTCATTCCATTGAATACATACAATTCATATTTTATTTTTCTTTTTAAATTAAATTTTTAATCAGCTTTGGGTGGAAATTATTAATTATTAAATTTGTTGTAAACAATTTGTTAAAAAAAAAACATAACTGCTGATAAAATCTGGTGAAATCTGACAACTTATCAATTCGCAGAATCTGGTGAAATCTGTCAATCGCCTGTCAACACGGTCTGTAAGTGCAGAGAAACAGGTCAAACAGGTTATTTTATTTTGCATCATTTCAATACAGCCTCTTGTTCGTGAAATACTAACTGGTAGGTATCTATGAAAATAAAATTGTATTCTCGTGAACATAAAATTAATATTATTAAATGGTACTTAAGGGCTGATAGTGCCGATGAAGTTGTTGATCGGTTTGCATTTTTTTTATCCAGATCAGCCGGTCCCAACGAGAAAAACGATTTTAAACGTTTTTCATCGTTTTGAAAAAGTGGGATGCATTAACCAGTGTAACAAATGACCCTTTGTTATTAATGGCAACTTAAATGGGGAGCGATATTTGCAATTTTTACAACAGGAAATTATACCAGCTTTTCGGAACGTTAATATTAATTTCGAAGTAATTTGGTTTCAGCAAGATGGCTGTCCCGCGCATAATGCGAGACAAATGCAGGAATTTTTGACAACAATTTTTCCTGGACGTCTCATTTCCACTAGAGGTACGATACCCTGGCCAGGAAGGTCCCCAGATTTGAGTCCCCTCGATTTTTTTTCTGGGGCCACTTGACTCAACTTATTTACAGGTATCCACATGAGAGACCTGCACATTTAGATGAGTTAAGGCCAAAAATTTTTGACTGCTAACTCCGTAACACCGGACATGTTAGTGAATGTTAGGAGAGAATTTTATGACCGGCTGGGTTATTTTGAAGAATGCGAAGGCCAAAATGGCAATATTTTGAACATTTATTGAAATAATTTATGTTTTGTTTATTTTATTAGAGTCTTTTTAATTTTATTAATTTTTAAGAATATTTGGGAGTTTATTTTTATTTTTTAAAATACCAGTTTTTGTATCAGGCCTAAGGCTTATAAATAATCAATAAATTTTAAATCACTGTTGTATTTTCGGATAGAACAATGATTAAAAGTAGCTAGTAAACAAAGAAAATATCGTAAAATGAAGAAAGCCAGAAAAAATCTGTCCTCAGCCTCAGCGACGTGTACCTTACTAAACAACTAAACTCGAATCGGACGGTCGCCGACGACGAATGCTGGACGCCGACTCACCACGCCTTGCTGGAAGGGGAAAGCTGCGCAAGGAATGGCATACGTTGTGTCTTTTTAACTTTAGGTCTCGTATTTAACGTACTCTGTTATCACATTAAAATCGTATGGGTAACGATTTCTTGCCAAACGTGTAGATGGAACCCAAAAACTCCAAAAGTTATACTTTGTTCTCTTTCGATGCATCGTCGCCATCTACCCTTTTCTTTTGCGTCAATTATTTTTGTAATAAAATAATATCACCGCCGCAGCAGTACCTTTCATGTCTTCCATCATCCTCTAGGTAAATGAGAGGTGCTACGTCGGCAACCGTATGGATGACTTATGTGTAGACAAATGCTTCGGACAAATTTTGACTCAACGCGTGGAGCTGCTTACTCTAAAGATTCAATTTGTGATGTCCTTCAATACCTCTAACAAAGAAGTTTCCTTTTTCGTTTCATTATAGCAACATGTCGAGGAATGTAATGATATATTTTCCTAAATACATATAGAATATTCTTTCAGATTACTCACTAGATCCTTTTAGCACTAGAATTGGATTTCACACCGATTAGTCATAATTTGACATCCTAATAGCACAAAACTTCACTACGTAATTATGACATAAATAGAAGGGAATGTAAAACCATACGATACAGAATTAATATTTTCATCAATTTTTCACAATACATACATATAATATAAAATAAATATAATATCTGTCATTGTTATGTCGGAACGGAAACTGATTTCTATCTTATTTTTCAGTAGTCGAAAACTAAACACCCAATTAGAAAAGGCCATCCAAGAGGCCATGACCGAATTGGATAAAAGTGGAACCGAAAAAGTTAACGATGAAGAACAGGCAAGCGATAAGGTGTCTTCTTCCAACACTAAGAAAGCATCTTCAAGATTGAGAAGCGGACAACGATAAAGAGTGAATTTATATTTATATCATCATATTATAGGACCAACATCGAAGTATAACCCTGTGTAAACCTAGATAAATTTATATACCTAGAAAGAAATAACGCTTTTAAATGTTTATAATAAGGTATTAAGTTAGTGAACCATAATAGCAACCATTAGAAATTAAAGATACTAGTTAGTTACTTAAGCTGTCGCAATTAACTATGAAAAATAATTATAACGTTATTTATATATTTCGAAATTAATGGTGAATCCTCTTTTGGTAATATCAACCAACATAACTATAATAAGTCTGAACGATGGCTGCATCTCTACCAGAGATGTTAAAAAATTTTCAATTAGAAAATAATATATTCATTATTTTGGTGACTAATATGGAATATCTCAAAATTGTGGAGTCTACAAAACAGCACTCTTAACTTTCATAGACGTCGGAATTTAATTAAAACCTATGCAAATAGAGGCTTGTATTCAGAGTTTATAGTATAGTGTGCAATGAGCATTTGGCTATTAAGACACGAGCATGAGAGTTACGACCCGAGCCGTAGATGCGTGTCGTAATAAATGCGAGTGCCTTAATAACCACTAAATGTGAGTTGCATATACTAGTATCATAAAAAAAGTTCGTGTAAAGTATAGTACAGACTTGCAATCAATGCTGGTTCAATTCTCTTCCTAAAAGTTGTATCTTCTTCAATTTGGCGAATGTACATGTTTGTAGATGTTGGTATTGAGAGAGGCAAATTGATCTTATATTGTACTGTAGTTGTTGCTATTGTGTGTACGGTGTTTAAACTTTTATGTATTTAAGAGCCGGACTCCAAAATATAAGCAAATGATAGTTAATAATTTTGCTGCAATTGTCTCTGAACTTAGCACTACTTATGTAACGCGTTGCCCTTTTTTGCAAATCCAATTTGTAGAAGCGGTATAAAATCTCTAGAATGCCATTCCATAACGTAGGTGCGACTCAATCAATGTGAAATAAACAGTAGCCATACCACGCCTTACTTTCCCAGATACCACTCTGAAAGCAAAAATTGTCTCATCCGCTAACATTGTGAATATGAATATGGATCAAATCATTAATGTTAACGAGGAATATGGGTGCTCCCAATCCACACCTCTGTGGTGCCCCATAACCTATATTTGCCATAGGGCAGAAATGAGGCTGTCGATTTGACAAATTACATTCGTCCCGAGAGAACGCACAGTGGCGAATTTGCTCGAAAACCTGGCCATAAGTCGAAAAAGGTCTGAATTGGCGTGCAAAATGGTACATTGGGGTTTTTAGGGATGCTGATTACGATTTTAATGTCAGATTTAAAAAATTCAACATGGCGGACACAAAAGGGCCGAATTTTTTGTCTAACTAGTGAACTTGCATGGATCAACCGATATAACGATTTTTGGACAACCTAATAACAATTTTTAGATTCAATTTTCCAGAATGGCGGAAACAAAATGGCAGATATTTAAATTATAACGATCATTATATTTTGAGGATTTATAAGGTTTAAAAGGCAAAATATTGATGAGTTCAAATTTGATCATTTCGGGTCTAAGCCTGCTTGATTAAATATCAAATTTTAGCACATTTTGATTTCTAATAAATCAAGCAAGCCTTGACAGGACCATTTTTTTTTATTTTCTTTATAGGTAAAGTGCGTCTTCTGCGCAAAATATCGAGAAAAGTTGCTTAGAATTCAAAATTTTGCATTTTGCACCAGCCTAAATTCTGTTTGAATTTTGTGAAATATTTTAAAATCAAATATTACATGTTCATAAAAATATTTCACAAAATGCAAAAAAACGGCTGATGGTTATAAAATTCGAAGGCAGTCATAATTTGGAAATCAACTTTTCTGAATAGGACTTTTTAATATTTTGTGTAGAAGAGGCACTTTACCTACTCAGAGAATAAAAAGCTGCTTCCCGTCAAGGGTTGCTTGATCTATTAAAAATCAAAATACGATTAAATGTATTATTTAATCAAGCAGGCCTACACCTCAAATGGTTAAATTCCAAATCGATTTTTTTTCCTTTATACCAATAAATTAGCTTATCCACATATTTTAAATTTTTTAAGTATTTGGCAATACTGCTCCGCATTAATGAAAAATTTTCAAATATCTTAGAAGTTTATTTTCAAACAAATTAAACACTAAAACAACTTATTGCAAAATATTTCCAATTTATAAACTATTGATTTATTTAGGGCGACAATTATTACTAATCGAAAAGTCAGGTAAAAGTTACGAATCAATGCAAACGGCTAAAGCAATCTAAAACTTTCCATAATATTGATACAGAATTCGATTAAATACTGGAACCTTCTTTTGACACCTTTTAAGAAATTTGTTTTCAAATAAATCAAACTAAAAAACCTAATACATAAATACAATGCCATAGCCTAATCAATATAATAAGCCGAGAAACTCTTGACATTTTTAAAACCACTATACACTTATGTCAATGTTCAAACCAAGAACAAAAAGCTAATATGACAAAAAATCGCAACATTTGGATGTCGAACCTGGTAATTCTAATTCGAGCCACTGAATGCGCTCGAGCTTGCTTTACAAATGCTTCACTTAGAAATGTAAAACCCAGATCATAATCAAATTTGGTTGAGTTTCCCGGCTTATTATTGATGACATACCTTCAAAATAATTATAATAATTGTCGGTTAGTCACTATCTAATGCAACATATTTTTCGGAATCGGAATCATTTTGATTATCTAAGGTTACAAAATTTGTCGCACTTGCGTAACATCCCGCAGGACGTAACAATTGAATAGCTTCGGAAAATAACGCAGGGCTTTTTTTCCGTGGCCAAGTTCGCAAGCTCGTGATTAGATGAAACCAGTAACCAATGAAAAATGTCTTCCATATTTTTTTCACGTGAACATTTTCGAGAAAATCCGTCTCGATATTTCTTCACGTCTTTGTTTCTAGCTTCTTGTGCCTCTTCCGATAATTGGCCGGTTGGCAATGGAGCCCGTTCGATAATTAATGGACCGTGAATAAGGACTTCGTGAATGGATGTGGGTATATTATACCACGGATAAAGGTCTATTAACTTTTTCGCAGTGCTCAAACAAAAATCCCTAAACATTAAACATTGTCATATTAACACCAAATCCACTCGATATCACTTGAAGAATAATGTGGGCTCTGTCGATCACGTCCTGGTCTACTCCCAAAATTTGCGAAAAAACGTCTGAGTATTGCCATCGTTGGTGCTCCCGAAACCGCCTGATTTTGGAGAATCTACGATAAGTCCCATCTTCTCTTTAAACGCAATTTGAATATTTTTTTCCTCTCTGCGACTTGAGTTTTTTTTTCGGGCGACCGTGCTTGCCATTTTTTTTGTTAACAGCTTGTATCCAATATGCAAAAAGTACTCAAAAAAATGAATCCGTGCATGCAAAGAGGCTAGTCCGAAACGTAAATTCGATTCATTGATCGGTAGGGATAACATTAGTTCAAGATCGTTAAATTGCTTAGATGTTGCTTGACAAAGATAACAACGCAAAAATGTTTTTGTCACAGTTATGACATTTCGGACTTTACCATCTATCATAGTGAAAACTAATTTATAACTAACGTTTAGTTGCCTATTACTATGACTGCTATTAAATTTTGTAAATGAAGAAATTTGTTCGTCTAAATTCTTTTGTTCCTCTAATGTCGTTAAAAATATTTCCCGTAAAAATTGTAGCCTGATTGGTCGGCAGTACCGGGAAGAGGGCTGTTTCGGGTTTTTCCAAACCAGCAGCTTCTCAGCTGTTTCTTTATTTTCGGCAGTTAAGACAAGAGGTACAAGAGAGTTAACAGAATACTGGCATCTGATGCACTTTGATCAGTAAAGTTTTGCTTATATTCGCTCTGCCCCGAAGAACCATTAAAGCCGTATTTTAAAGTTAACTCAAAGTTCATCAATACTTTCGGCTTTAAGATTTCAATTATATCAGTTTGCACCATAAAAATTCGCGAAAAAATATGGTCGAGCAAAGCTTGTAATTGAACTTCGGCACGCGTTTATGTAATTATTATATCCTTCGGATAACAAGAAAGTTTCGCCTCCAACACCTTTTCTTATGAAGGATAAACGTGAACATTCAACTGCTTGAGTCTCTTTTTCAGGGTCCGGTAAGCATGGCGGGTCTTACCCTCCAGAACATCGGAAAGCGCCAGCGACCCAGATATTTTGGGTGGCTTTGTATGCAGCCTTATATGTGTGTGCTCGTTGTGGAACATTCGTTATATCTTGAAGAACACTAGCAGCTTGAGCTGATCCCATTTCCCACAAACTCATCTGTGTTGCATAAGCCCACTCATATGCATCATATGAAGCTCGTAGTGGGGCAGTTTTGCGTCTTTTTGATCGCTCGCTAGATTCTTCAAAAAGTTTGGTCATCGATGTTGTAGATGTTTCGCTTTTCATGAAAGGCCTGGCTGATCTTAGTGACTTGATAGGAGTGAAAGAGCGTACTTCTAAGAAGTTTCAAAAAAAAAAATAGTGTTTAGTTGTATTCCGTAGCAATATACAAACCTTTAGCGCAATAGACTCCTTTAGCCATTCTGCTTTTTTTGCAAAAAAACGTTCAGTTGTCCTGACAAACTCATGCTATTTGTTTCTCATTTGTATAAGCATCAATCTTAATGGTTTTGTAACATTTTCATTGATTTCGTAACTTTCGCTTGCCTTTTCGATTAATGTTTGTCGCAAAATAATTAATTGTTCATTGAAATCGTCGTTGAGTTTATTGAACAGCAAATTGAAAATATTCCTTCGACTCCAAACAAAATCGTCATAACTTGTTTCTACAAAGAAAGAAATCATAAATATTAAACGATTACGATAATATTTATCTACTAGTTTAATCGGGTGCGTAAAAGCAAATGAGATGCCTCGCCTCCGCCGGCGCTGCGCCGTAAAAATGGCCACCTAACCAAAAATGGGGCAAGTCCGGGCAGGTTTTTTTTTTGATAATTCAGATAGAAGAGATCAAGATGAACATAAAAATTTTAAAAAGCCGCGGATATCCGTGGACAAAAAAAGATTTCGCGTCCTACTAAAAACGTTTGTAGAAGACAACTTCTATTGCAGCGAAAAGTTTACTAGCATTTTCCATAAATAAAAAGAAAATATTACCTAATATTAATACATATTTCTAAAGTGCATACCGTTCGTATCTCTTTCCATTTTCTTGGATATCAAGTACACACTTTAAATACCTTTCACAGGCACTTCCATACCACTAATTTTTATCGCGGTTAATCGATGATATTATTGTCGTGCGTCAAGCGAAACGATTGAAGCGCGCCGATATGTTACATCAAAAAAAAAAACGGTTTTTTGTTCTCTAATTCGCACTGGGGCAAGCCTTCTGAAGGAGAATAGATGATTTTAAACGCACAATTGTGCGTTGGCATTTTCCGACTTATGCAGGTTTTCGAAAGAATCCGCCTCTGTGGATCGTCCCAAAGCAACGCCCCTTATTCCACAATTCTCCAATTTTGATAGCAGTATTCCATTATAAATGCAGTCAAATGCCTTCGAAAAATCACGCCATACCGCTGTACCAAGATCGCTATCATTAAAGATGGTGTAGACCTCCTACAAGAAGAGAAAATGACATCAGTTAAAGTTGTACTAATATAACTATCTTACAGCTTTGAAATCCAAATTGATTTTTCACCAACACTAGTGCATCAAAAAACTTAGCAGCCTTTTGTTTGTTAATATTTTTATAATTTTAGAGAGAGTGGGAAGCAAAGAGAAGTCAAAAGTTTTTGGGCAAATAATCAACACCAGCGTTATAAACAAGAACAATAATGTTTTTTCTCCGAAATTAAAATTCTTCTAGTGAGGAAGCCAATGTCCAGGTATCAAGATCGTACGTGTAGTACGCTGACTCGGTCAGTGCCGACTAAAAAATCACTAATTTGTACATTAGGAGTATCTGAAATAAATTCTAGATCTGATATCCTGACAAACGCTAGAATCGAGTCCGACTTAGGACAGTTTATTATGCCTGTGGCGAGATACTGTGTCTTTAATGGCAGTTCATAAAATGTCGTTGGAGTCCATAAAAAATCTTCGCCTCTGCATATTGATTGATATATAACTCGTTATTGAAAGAAGAATATTTGAGTCGATTCCAACATTAGAGTTGTGTTAACATTTTTTCGAAATGGTTGTTTTCGGGGATGAAAATCATTATAACGTGCCCATATTATGATATAGATACTCCTGAGAATTCCTGTGTCATTTTTTCCAAATGCAGTAGAGCTTTGTTGAAAAGCGCATACGCTTTGATAATTGTTACCTCATAATTTATGCAATTATGCTATATATGCCTACGTAAACCAAACTGAACATACATTAACAGAATACTTCTCCTGCTAGGGTATTGCTGATCTCTCGGTTCAGCGTCTTCTACACTCACCTTCCGTGATTGCTCACCTTTAAGTAGAATAGCACAAACTTCCAAAGAACATCCCGGTTTATCGCTCCAATTATTCCAACCCACATAACGTATTGGACTATTTGGGTTGGTCGGCTGAGATTGACCATTATATTTCTTATCGTAAATAGCTCATAGCTTGGTTTCTTGAGATATCACACAAGTAACTCTTTCACTTAAGATAAAGTTTTTATGCTTATAAGCATAAAATTTCTTAATCTCGCTCTTAATTATTTTATCTCTGTCGAATCTTTCCTAAGGTTTATCATTTCAAATTGTGGCCGTTCAAACTTTTTCACAAGCTGGGAATTTGTGTTATTGTAAAATATATTCCTTTATTTACCCTGGCTTTCATCTTTCTGGGCTTATATGTTTAACTGATTTTTCAGCGCCAAACTCCCTCTTCAAAATCAATTGTCCTTCGCCTAGCCGCTGTATATATACAATAATCTTTCCAATTTCATCCTAAGTTTATTGTCTAGCTTATAAATATGTTAACCAACTGATGCGTCTTTGGTAATTTTTTCAAATAAGCTTTAGAGCCATGACAGTAAGAATACATGTCACCAGGGTGCACCGAATAATTTCTCTTCCTTGGGTCGACATTTAAATTTACATTCTGCTTCTCATTTGAAACAGATGGAAACTATTTTCTTTACAATACCAAAATAATACAAACTCTAAATTCTGGACTGTCTTTCATAGTATAAATATAGTATCTTTAATCAGTAAATGTTGGTTTATTGGTTCACTAACGTCTAAACCAAGTAGTCTGATGTAATACTGGTATATTGATTCCTAGACAACAAACATTTAAACATTTTATCATAAAATGTTAAGATATTTTTCAAATGCCTTTTTTTAAATTGTAGTTTTAAAATTACTTAAACACGCACTTATATACCGAGAGTGAATTAGATAAAATGTGACGTAAGATCAAAAATAAGGCAATTTCTACGTAGAGATATTGCCTACTTATATAATGTTAATTTCCTTTAATATCAATTGATCGTCACTTTTTTGCGAGATTCCTTAATATTGGACGTGATTGGGATATTAATTTTCTGTCGAAAACGAAAGTAAATATTGGCTTTCATCAATTTACGAGATAATTTTTTTTCCGAATTTTATTGAATTGGCACAAATATCATTGCAATAAGGATTTAGATATCCTAATTTAACTTTAAGCATTCCTGGTTAGTTTGGTTATATTGAGTAGAGATTTTTGTATTTATCCTTTATTTATCCCACAAAACCTACAAAGAGTATATTGGTTACATACACCATCCGAGTGTCTACATACTAAACAAACCCACATACAACCACTAAATGCATAGTTTTATCATTTACCACAACAAAAATAGATCAACGATCTAAAAATCGAGATAATCGCGGTTATAAGAAGTTTTTAACATCTAAAAACTATATATTCTTACCATCAAAGCGATGTATAAAATTTCTAATCTACTTAAAATAAGGACATATACATTTGATCTGGAATAAACTAAAAATATTGTCAAATAATTCAGTAAAAATATCTTAGCGAAGTGCTGGACTCCAAATTTATTTTTTTGTCAGAAAGTTTAGTTCAAAAAAGCTAAGTTTATTGAAATTTCGCTTAAAAGTAACAATCAAAAACTTAAAGGTAAAAGTGAACTGGGCTTTCAAAGATTTTGTATATAATATCTGATTAGTTAGTTGTAAATGGTTTTATAGAGCCTAGGATGAAAATAAAGTAAAGGGGAAGTAAGTTACTTTTAGTCTAAAAATTAACTGGTTTTCTTCTTTTGCTATTTCCCATGCGAGGGTGTCATCAATATCTTTTAAATAAAGTTAGCTTATCTGGGAATATTTTCAAGTACATGCACTAATAAGTCGACAAGCTAACTTCAATAATGTTATTGTAATTCAAAAATGATTCTAACAATTTAATTATTAATATACATATTCATTTGATGGTCAGCTGCGAGAGCTTGAATTCGGTCCCTCAATTACCAATTACATACATAAATAATAAATACGTGTAGGGAATCAAAACCTAGTATTTTTCTCAAAGTATATCGTCAAATATAATTTTATTTTTAAGTATCAAGCCTTATCACAATCACCATTCCGATACACATTTATTGTCTACGACATCCGCTTCTTTTATGTTGGCAAACCCAAGATATGCTTATATGTGAGTAAATTTGACCCAACTTTTAAGTAGTCTCAATTTTGTTAATACATTGTTATTACTAATCGTCAAATCGATCGCTAGTAGCTGATTTTGGTTTGGTAGACACCTAATTAATGTAATAACTAGTTATGATATTACATTACATAACTGTGGTAAAACGGCAATTCTCTCACGTAAATTGTTGTAAGAGACCAAGTCATTATAATGATTAAATATTTGGGGAGAATTTGATGCCAAAACTGGTGAAAAGTGAAGTTTATAATGTAGCTGGTACGTGTTCATTCTGGATTTTGTCTATAAATAAGGATTACAATATTCTTTTGGGCAGTACAGATACAATTAATAACCCAAACTAACCTTTCAATTTTGATGGTTACTGTACTTTAAATTTGGGTCACTTGTAGTGCCGTTACTTCGCGTAGTGACCACGATATTGATTTTTAAGAATTTAGTCAATCTTTGTACTTTGGATTTCTTAATGTATTTCAATCATTCTAAGTGGATTTTCGTTGCATATTTCGTCCAATGTAATTAAATTTAGCCGGGTTGAATATTGTTATTATTTAAAAACAAACGTGAAACATTATACGGAGTGTATAATATTATGGATAAGGTCACAATAAAATGTAATACATGTGATCTGCAGAAGCGCGGAATATAAAACACTCTGTATATTATTTGAAATCATATTTTCACATTTCTAGTCAATGTTGAATTAACTCTGTAATGACAATAAATTTTTAATTTTCATTCGGAGTACATGTGCACTGTGATTCATAATAAAGCTTTTATATATCCGAGCGTCAGGTATGTCTTTATTTGTATCCAAAATATTTTTTATCATGTATACTTATTCACTAACTAGTGAGGGTATATTTAGAGCAAATATTAGAGGTCAATGCAACACTTTTATCCTTTTTTACCCAGGGTCACATTAGATTTTCGGTATTATTTTGTCCTGGTCTTTTTAGCCTCTCCAAGCTCGCATTGGTGTTTTGGAAAACGTCTGTTAGTAAATGAAGAAGCTTGCCAATCGAATTTATGTTAATATAAGCAGCTTCCTGTCGCCGATTTATGATGTAATATACTTCTGTGCTTTGGTGTCTAAAATGTACTATTTAGCACAAAAGTACTAAAAGAGCAACACTGATCTTTGGCTAGTTGGTGTTTTATCGTCGGGTCGCTTGAACAGTTTATCCTAGCCTGTGCGCACGCTCGATTGGATTCCTTTGACTATAATTTGTATAGTTTCAAAAGACCATAAAAATATGGGCAGATCAACCATTGTTTCGACCATAATCGCCTCTTTTTTTTTGTTTTACAGGAAGCTGCTACTTCATTTTTTAAAAGTTCGATCGTTAAGCTCGTTCGATTATGAAGGCATTTTTCAAAACAGTGAACTTGACGTGAATAAAACCAGTATATAACCGCTGTCACATATGTCAAAAGTAGTATTGAAAATCTTCCTAGAATAGATTTTGCTTGCATGAGTAATACAAAACCATATACGGAAATTTTTCTTAAACTAATAGGTAAAACAATACTTTTTGTTTTTGGAAGGTATATTTATCTATTAAAGTTTATCTTGGCTAAATGAGCTATGTTCGAGGCCGAAAACAAAACAAAATTGTTTAAAGTGTGTCATTGATCTATAACTACCAGAATTTCTATTAAGCGAATAATTAAGGTCAGAAAATGGGAAGCTATCATGTAAACATAGTTTTTTTATTTCCATATTTCCCAACTAATCTAAATGTATTTATTATTTAACTTTGGATAAATATATACAGTGCGTCCAAAAAAGTATGCAACATATGGGGAACTTCTTTATTATTGGTTTTTCAGAAAATTTTATTCTTGATAAAAGTTGATGCTTGCCCTAAAACAATAAATGAGTATTTCAGATTTGAAGTACGGCTTTTAGTGCGGTAGCAAATGTCATTTTCCGGAATCGCGTCAAGGATAAAGTACCTTAACTTATGAAGATACAGCAAAATCTTATAAGGAAAAGTACTTCCAAAATAAAAAAAATATGAAATTTGAGTCAAGTACATGAACTTTTAATTTCTCTTTTTTTTCTCGATTTTTTTCTTAAACGTTAAGCTACTGGTGAATGTTTTGTTCTTTTGTTATTAGTATACGTGCCAAGCAACTTCAAAATTTATTTAAGATTAAAATTACATGGTTGCATAATTTTCAGTTTTCAGAGATAAAAGCCAGTTTAGGTATCAGTATGTTGCAAACATATTTAAGCACTTTTGGTCCAATATAATTGTCCACAATAATTACAAAATACAATTGGAATGACTGACTCAATAATAATTAATTTCATATGTCAGAGTTAAGTAAAATTATTGCTATTTATTTGTCTTTATTCCAAATGCAAGGCCTACTCTTCAAGACCAAATATTTTATATGGCTTTTTAGGATACTTGGGCATATTTTACTATCGGGTGCAAAAGATAAATAAATTATTAGTTGTTTTACATGAAATGAAAAGAGTTGGGTATATTTATGATTTTGATTGGAAAAAATTTTGAACCAAAAGGGTTTAAATGTGTTTGCAATTGCAACACACTGATACCTAAACTGGCTATTATCTCTGGAAAAACTGCAACATTATACAACTATGTAACTAATTTCTATCTTAAATAAATTTTGAAGTTACTTGGCAAGTATATTAATAACAAAAGAACAAAACAGTCACCAGTGGGTTTAAGAAAAAATCCAGGAAAAAATAAGAAAAATTAGAAGTTGATGTACTTAACTCAAATTTCATATTTCGATTATTTTTTTAATTTGGAAGAACTTTTCCTTATAAGATTTTGCTGTATCTTTATAAGTTAAGGTACTTTACTCTTGACGCGATTTCGGAAAAATGACATTTGCTCCTGCACTAAAAGCAGTACGCAAATTTTGAAATACTCATTTATTGTTTTAGGGCAAGCACCAACTTTTGTCAAGAATAAAATTCTTGGAGAAACCAATAATAAAGAAGTTTCCCATATGTTGCATACTTTTTTGGACACACTGTATGGTAGATATTCTGACACCGCACAAACGTATAATTTACGTTACCTCTTTATTCAGAGTATCCAGACCTACCCTCTCGAATTAGAGCAGTTAGAGTAATGTATAATTTAAATTGTATTACATTTGCTTAGTTATAGAAGGGAAAGGTTGACCAGAAATCCCAAATTGTTGCTACTTTTTCAAGTATATTTCTTTCCTACGATAATGTGCGCCTCACGTAAGAGAGCCTGTTAAATCTATTCTTGGCAGCTGAACTAATTTAAAAATTGCAGCTCCACGTATCTTGTCCAAGGTTACCAAATATGAAACCAGAAAAACAATTCTGCTTCAAATAAAAAAGACGTCAAAAACAATTTTTGAAAAATACATGTGCATTAAATTTGGGTTTTTTTGTCGTGCCGTTTCCTTCCAGATACATTCGACATTTTATCAAAAATATAACATATCTTGTATAAAGATATACTTTCCATAGTTTAAATTAATTTACTTTGTGCACCTACACACAAGATTAACTACTAAATGTCGTTTTTACGTATAAACAAAAACTCCATAAAATCAAATATACATTTAAAATGGTTTATTAACATAGTTGACCTAAGCTAGATGCTACTGTACATTATATTTTTATAAAGTTGTGTAATTTATTGATTATATATACATATAAAGCTTTCAACAAGCAGTGCGTACATTGTATATTTTTCGTGTATCTACATATTCAAATTTTTTTGGTTTTTGGGAGATTTGAACATTATTTTTTATTCTCGAGATTTGGTTGCAATTAACAACTTAAATCTATGTTGTATATTTATTATTTTTCGTATGTTGATTTTTTGTTTGATATAAACTTTACTTATTTTTTATGTTCAAATCTGCCAAAGAAAACGTTTCAATTTGTATATTGCCTGTTATAATTATTATTTTTAGGTTTCAGCATCATGGTGGAAACTTTTAGTATTTTTAAGTGCTTCACTAGCAGTGTTTTTTAATTTGAAAAAATAATGCTGAAATGAAAAATACTCTAATTGGTCCCCAATGTAATTAACTGTTAGCAATTAGCAATACTAGAAATACAGCAAGATTTTCGTTTTTATTTCGTTCGTAAAGCGGGCACTTTTAAGGAAGTTTAGGGAAAACTTTACGGATTATTTTTCAGGGAAATGCTCCAACCTCTAAGCCGTCGATTTTATTTTACTTTTTGCATATTAACAAAACACTTTTTATTCTACAGGAGATGTAGAGGGGACTGAATAGTTACATGGCTCTCAGTAACGCAGCCCACAAGTACCTGCATACACATGCAGATCATTGTACTAGATATACTTGATCAACAAAGTAGCTTATATTTTATACTTTTCCTATCGTAATTATTTTATAAATTATTCAGTTAATCTTCTGATTTATTCGAGATTAACACTTTTTAGCAAAAAAAAAAATAGAATCGACGGATCTCTACTTTTTTGCAGAGATGAGGGTGTAAAAACGGTTTGATTGTACTCCCAATTTTAAAATATTAAGATCTACCTTTGATGCCAGGATTTTTTAATTATAATTTATTATGTATATATTTTTACAGGTACCTGTTTCTGTATCACAAATAAGATTTGTAATCTTGGCAAATTTGCTAGGGCCTGGTAGAATTCGGGTCAGTTCTTTTCTTTGTTTATAGTAAATAAAGTTCGTCATTAATTTATGGAGAACGCATGTACTTTTGATTATTAAAAGTACTGTTAAAGGCATCTACGCCACCTTTAATTTAGGAAGGATGTGAAACATCTTAAGTGTGAAACCTAAAATCTTCATTATGGAACTTTGGGTAATGTTAAAACGAAAACCTATTTTTAGAATGTAGAGCAAAATTTCACTGATTGTTCTACAATAAATATTACTTTAGAACATCCCACATACTCGTATTAGTGTACTGGAAGTTCAAATATAGGTTCCTTCAATAAGTATTTTGCAATTAGATTCAATTAATATTTATGCAAAAATGCTTCTTGTCAGACTTTTTATACAGTTTTAAAAACCCAGTGTTAAGGCTACTGGTTCCATTGTCGAACGCGTATGGTAGCTCAAATTCTGTATGTTTTATGTAAATATATTGTATTAATATTTTAACTGTTTGGCCTGCTATGTTGTGGTTGAACATTTTCCAGCCCAATAAATACTGGATTAGATATTAGATATGGCGTTTTATTTATCTTTTTCTTTACGTCCTGTTATGCTAATCAGAACACATTAAATAATTAGTGATATTAATCTGGAAATACACTCCACAGAAGTTTGTACAATGTACCTTGGGACAATGACAATATTCTAACGCATCTTCAAGGTTTGAAAAATGCAAATGCAATGTTTGGGCTCAGTTGACATATACGTGACTATCGTAGGGAGATGGGGTGCGGGTGCCTATTGAAAGCACATCTATTTTCTACTCTTTGGTAGTATTTCTACTATATATTGGCTATTTTAATTTCCACGAAAACGGTCGTTTTTTTGTTTTACCCCTAAGTCGTTTTTAAATTGCTATTTAAAAAACAAACTAGAAATAGTGTGAGTTTATCAATTTTGACAGTGGGTTATGTTCAGCGTTCTGGAAATTGAATTAGATATAACAGATTTGCTAATTGATCGATTGGTATATATGTATCAAATAATTCCTTGTTTTTAATTTTCACTGGTAGCCCAAATTTTGTCATAAAATCTGCACGACTAATTTGTCTACTAACTTCAGCTAATATGTAATTATGAATAAAATTACAGATATGTTCTATATTGTTATGGAGGATTCATGTTTTATCTTACAAATGTTAGAGTTTTCTCTCCACTTAGAGCCGCTTGCACTGGCTCCAGGCTGTAAACAGCACAAGCGCTAGTTTAGTGACCCTAACGAAGCTGAAAAACCTAAAGAAAACTGGAACGAACAAATCTGAAAATGAAAATGGTTAGTAAATGTAAATAACAGTAAAAAGCTATCGCAAAAATAGTCAAGTTTGAATAGACTTTGACAAGATGGCAATTATAGGTTTGTTCCAACCGACTAGAAAACCGTACGAAGGACCGTCATTTCTAGTTGTCAATTTCACTTTTGAAGGTGATAAATAACCTGTCATGTTGATAAACGAATTATACTATTGGAAATTACCGTCCTATGTACGGTTTTCATGGTCAGATGGAACAGACCTAATAATGTCATATCGTATAATTACTTGTTAGTGTTAGTCCACATGCATACGTGATCACGGATATCCGTATACGTGAAACGCACACGTTGAATTTTGCCCATCCACATGGATCTTCCGTGATACGCATCCGTATGTGTTTTGACATGCGCATCGAGTTTTTTATTTGCAGCAATTTGAATTTAGTTTGTATTGTATATGGCAGTTACTGCTGCTAGTTAATTTTGTAAGTTTTGCCTACCTTAGAAATTAATTCAGGAAGTTCTCTTTTACTTACGAGTGTTATGTGTAGGAATTTAAAGACAAAAACTGTGTGGGAAGTATCCAATTACAAAAAAAAATTAAATTGGCATATGTAGCATACTTAGCAAAATTAACGAAGAAAGTTCTAGGCCCCATATTCAGGACGATATGGACAAGACCAATTTTTACTGAGGAAGCACGAAACCTTTATGGATGTGGAAATATATTGTTTCACGAGTTGGAAGATAACCAGTCTAAATTTTTTAATTATTTTAGGATGTCATCTGCAATGTTTCTTCCATACTAATGACACTGTTATTAGGTATCAACCGATTTTTAAAACAGATGTTGCAAATAGTTTTCACAAACAGAGTGAATAATCCAACCGCAGTATCCACATTTATAGGGAGATTCTTCCATTTTATATTAAGTATTTATTTTTCATTAATTTTATCAACTAAACATTAACTTGACATTATCATTAAGCAACTGCCAAAATTAAAAAATTTTAAATTATCTCTCTCTGTCACTCAGCCGCAACCATCACACTCAAACGGATACGTATAACGAAAAAGTTAAAATTAACCAACTTTCATCCGTTCTGACCTTGACGGGGAGTCAAGTCGCTCTCCTGATACACAATTGGATGTTGTTGGTCACGTGGGCACAACGGATCCGTGATCACGTATGCATGTGGACTAACACTTAGTGGTCTATTTAAGTAAGTGTAATGATTAGGTGATATTAAGTAAATAATTAATCAAATCACATTTTTTTAATTTTTTTCAAATATTCAGTCTAATTTCCCGGACTATCAGACATAATTATACGTGCGTATGAATGAGATGCATTTAATGATCCTTTACACTAATAGTGCACTATGTAAAAATCGACCTCTCCTATTGGTCGATCCATCTCGTAATACGATATGTCTGCGTGATGCAATCAATTTCTGTCAGGAGCTCTGGTGGTGTAGAGGTTTAGATCGTTGGGTCTCACCTGGAAAACGCGGGTTCGAACCCCGTTGCTTTTTTTTATTATTTTTTTTAAGATTATGTTTCTAAACAACTTTTTTTCCCGATTTTGGGTATGTCTTGGGTTAGATTGGGTTAGCACCTGGTTAGTTTCCTTTTCTTGAGCCCCCGTAGCGAGTTAAGCGAGCGGAGGGCCATGCGGATCGACCAATGGGAAAGGCCGATTTTTATATAGTGCACTATTAAAGTAAAGGATCTTATAATGCGAATGAGATGACCCTTGCCATTTCCGCATCAACATTTTAGTGAAACATATAAAAGCACATTTTTTATATATTTTTTGAAATATTCAGTCTAATTTTCCCGGACTATCAGACATAAGTGGGGGTTGCAATTACCCGTGCGTGTGAATAAGATGACCCTTGTCATTTCCACATCAAAACTTTAGTCAAACATATAAAAGCACATTTTGTTATATATTTTTGAAATATTCAGTCTAATTTTCCCGGACTATCAGAGTTAACTGGAGGTTGCAATTACACGTGCGTATGAATGAGATGACCCTTGTCACTTCCACATTAAAATTTCTTCAGGGAGACAAGTGAGATTTCAATAATATTATTAACATTTGAAAGGGTGCCCGTATAATAAAGATTAGGGTTAGGTACTTTTATCTATTATTTATTTCAAATGAAATACCTAATTTTAATAAAAATTTAACTAAAAATACGTTTTTGATACCCTACATTTTTGTTCTCTCTAGTTATTACTTACTAATTCAATATTCATTTGGACGACTGTAAAAATGTAAATCTGGAGTCAGAAATGAATCTGAATCTGAAGCTAACTTCAGTGACATAGTATGCACAGGTAAAGTTGCAAATATAGCCAACAATATTTTAATATATGGTAGCGCGAGCGTCTTCACAATATGCCAAATCACTTAAGACATGTCTTGGCCCCTCACTTTTTTCGAGTCTAGCAATTGCTCAGTTTGTCAAGCGTACCTCTCCGGTCACTTCTATAAAACACTACTAAATCTGCAAATTCGTTCATAGTGACATCAGAAAAGTTAAGGGGATCCGTCGGCAATAAACTTTGAAAGCCAACCAATAGTGATTTATGTTTCGAAAATCTATCTTTCAAATTATTTATGACACTAATATCTAAGAATGAGGTATAGATTGATATGCGATAGTAATATTCAGCAGTACCTACCAACATTTACATTGCATCCTTTTGTCTGAGAAGTAGTAACACGCGGTTTGTAAAGTGATTATTTTATACACGGTAGACAAAAAAATATTTTTTTTTTCTGTGACGGGAAAAACGTTTGACATTTTATTTCTGTTGACAGGTAACAAAATATCCCTTTTTATGAAATTACTTTTTTCCCCGGGAAAAAAGTGAGTACTTTTTTCACGGCTATACGTACATATACGTATAAATCAAATCACAGAATTAAATTGACATATATTTGATTACTTTAAAGGTTTCCCTAGCAACGCAGGTCTATTGTCACTATAAGTACAACAGCCTACCAGTTTAAAAATTCAAATTTCACATCGATAATTTTCTGACTTTAATATATTGTAGTAATATGTTTTTTCAATATTAAATCGGCGTTTTTCCAGTCACAGAAAAAAATAGTGTATTATACACGGGAAAAATATTAGATTTTAGCTCTCGGTTTTTTTGTCTCCCTCCGCTTCGCGCAACCTCGAGCTAAAATCTAATACTTTTTTCCCTTGTATAATAAATAACTTGTTTTTTTCCGTGAAGGGAAAAACGTTTGACATTTTATCTCTGCTGCCAGGTAACAAAATATCTCTTTTTATGAAATTACTTTTTTCCCCGGGAAAAAAGTGAGTACTTTTTCCCCGGATATTATACATACATAATATACACATAAATCAAATCACAGAATTAAATTGACAGATATTTCATTACCTTAAAGGTTTCCTTAGCAACGCGGGTCTATTGTCACTATAAGTACAACAGCCTACCAGTAAAAATTCAACTTTCACATCGATAATTTTCTGACTTTAATATATTGTAGTAATATGTTTTTTCATGCTACGCGTAGGGAGGCATCACAACCTCGAGCTAAAATCTAATACTTTTTTCCCTTGTATAATAAATAACTATTATAAAACGCCAATAGAAAAAAAATCTTTTTTCTACATCCGCGCACAAAATAACTAATTACTAAATTCAAATGAAATCGCTAAATCGACGAATGTTATATTCGGACTTCGGGCATATTTAGAACAGAAGTGCCAGCAACAAACTGTATCAAACGCACGACTGTCATTTATTTATCTTCGGTTTCCATGACCATTCATAGCACACTCGACGGAAAAAGTGAGATTTTTCTTTTCCATGTTCGCGCTAGAGCGCAAAATAAGGATCGTCGATTTTGCGATTTCATTTGAATTTAGCAATTAGTTATTTTGCGCGCAGCTGTAGAAAAATAACTATTTCATTACGCATGCATCATAATCAACGATTATCGAACGCTGCAGCGTGCTTAAAATGATGTTTACGATGCGCCTACTTTTTTAAAGGTTGCTATAGAAACATTTGATCATGTCAAATGTGACAGATTAATATAGTCGTCAATATATACCTTAAGTTTAATATTTAAAACATTTTTGAGATTATGATGCATTTGTAATAAAAAATGCCCTTGCGACTTACAAAACACTCCGCTGCGCTTCGTGTTTTGAAATATGTTGCGCGTGCTTTAAAGGCCCTCTTATACACTTATATCATAATATACTAGTCTATAATACGTTACGAAACTTGACGTGTTGTGACAAATTGCACGTCGCGTGCCTAAAAGACACTCATTTCGTAGCTTATACAAACTTCTAGGGTAGATAGTACACATGAAATAAGGAAAAAATATATTTGAACATGAATCCGAAAACGCTTCCTTAGGGAGCTAGAGCCCTTTGAAGATGGCCCTCATAAAGTAGTTTTCGTTTTAGCTCCAAAACTACTTCAGCTACCATAACAAATGTTGAGACATAAATTACTGTTAAGTTCAATTATTTGAGCCTATTGGACAATGCTAACTCTAATCAAGGGCGTGCAAACCTCGGACATACTTACGGTAAAAGTCGCTAAATGACCCCGTTTCTTTGGAAATGGGCTGAAAACAAGTTAAGATACGACAAGTAATTATCATTGAAGTCTTATGCCGGGCATACACATTTGGCCAAGTTTGGCAAACCACGGCCAACACGAATGTGTGATGTGTGTGAGGTCTGTTTGTCGGGGTTGGCCGCGGCTTGGCAAAGTTTGCTGGTGTTCGCTTCGTTTTCGGTAAATCGCTCCAAATCAAAGGAATTCGAAGATGTCTGGTGCCGTCCACAAACATTTTGGCGATACGTCCACTGTGTGGTTGCCATAATTATTGTACGCGAATGATTCGTCAAATGTTTCGGCATATATATTGGCCAATGTGTATGCCCGGCTTTAAAGAAATAAGGTCAAAAGAACAATGAGGTTCCGTACAGATATTAAGGTCCTAGTGATAAATTAAATCAGCGATATTTAAGGTAAATATTAGGAATCAGTGGCGCAGATATAAAAAAACGAAACATGGATGACGTTTATAATACGCTAGGTACTACAAAAAAGAACTTAAAATTATAATTGGTTAAAATTAACGTAGCTAAAAATGCCCGGCATGGTTTGAAATTTGGATGAAGTCAGACGTAGCGGAAATTCTAGCCGCCAAATCTTCTTCTGACTCGACTGGAGCTTCGTAAACGAGATTTTTCATATGTCCACAGAGGAAAAGTCTAAGGAGTTAGGTCTGGAGAGAGCGCTGGCCAGGTGACATGACCTCCGCGGCCAATCCAACGCCTGTTCATTTAGGTACTCGCGGACAAGAAGTGAAAAATGACCTGTCATTGTGGAACCATACATTTTGTCTTGTCATATATTTAGAGGCAGATCTTCTAATAATTATGGCAGTACATTTCTTAAAAAATCTAGATAAATAGTACTGGTTAAAGGAGGAGGCAACCTGATCGGTCCAATTAATCGTTCTCCAACAATGCCGGCCCATATATTACATTACCGAGAACCTATGTTTCCTCCTCGTACGAAAACACCATGAGAATTTTCCTCAGCCCACACAAGACTATTTCGCGAATTAAAAATGCTTTTTCTTGTAAACATAGCCGCGCCATTTAAAAGTACATATTTCTGAAATTCAGGTTCTTCTCTACTTCTCTACATTGGACATGAACACACTGGCAGAATTCTACCAGGTGCATAAAATCATTTGGTCTCAATGCTTGCACTTTTTAAAGATGGTAGGGACGAAGAAGCTGTTCATGAACAACCTCCCATCCACTGACATGATTTACATTCATGGCCTGTGCAACTGTTCGGGTATTTAAAGAAGGATTATTTTCAAATCTCCTAAGCATCTCTTCCTCAAAATGCGGGGTCGCAAGGTTCTTTACTCGCCATTAACCAACCATTTTACATTTACGGAGCCAATTTCCATTAGTCGTCGATTGACTCTTTCAAAAAGTGTGTGCAGGGCCGGACGCAGGGATGTGGGGGCCCGAGGCAAATAAAAAAGTGGAGACCCTTTCAATTAGTAAATATCTATTGATAATTTTATTTTTACATTTGAAACACAAATTTCCACTATTAGAATACATATTTTTTAGTAATATTTTGAAAATCATTATTGCAGTTGATAGTTTAGGACACAAACAAATTTTATTGCTATAAAATTTTTGAATCCAGGGTTTGTGGAGGCCCTAAATATGTCGGGGCCCCGGGGTTCGCGTCCCGGTTGCCCCGCCGTGAATCCGGCCCTGAGTGTGTGAGCTAGGAACCGAGCTTTTTATATTCGAGAAGTGGCTCTACTATTACATTGAGCTCATCCATAGATTCAAAGTATGTCGGCGTATTCAGCGAAAGTATAATCTTCCATGACATTGTGACCCTACTTCAGTGACAAATCTTTGACAAAAGTGAGTATCTTAATTCGTTGTTAGGCATGCAATTTAGCGACTTTTACCCTTCTCTCTGCTTTGCCGAGTGTATCCTTTATGTAAAAGGCATAACAAAATCATAATGTGATGTAAGGACGGCAAGCCATTGAGTCTCCGAGGAATGGGGTCAAGTTTACCCAAGTACCCCTGTCGTTCGCACGCCCCTGGTTAAAGATAATATTGTCCAATAAGCTCAAATACTTGAACTTACGAACAGTAATTTATGTCCTAAAATGGGTTGTGGTAGCTGAAGTAGTTCCGGAGCTATAAAACGGAAACTAGTTTACGAAGTCCAACTTCAAAGAAGTCTAGCTCTTTGATGAAGGGTTTTCGAACCCATGTTCATATATCATGTGTACTAACCCAAATTAACCCAATCTACTTTGGAAGCTTATAATATGGTCACATTAACATCCTGTATAAATATCTATAGCATATCTCTATGCTCATGTTGCTCATCTATATTATAATGACCTGCTGACCGAAACGAATAATCCTGTTTACAGTTTTGCATATGGCAGTACCCTCATCTCCCAATTTACATCAGAAAAACCTCTACCAGCAACTGAGACATCACTGCAGACAGGAGCAGATTACAGCAATTAATAAAGACATGGAGAAAGTTCAAACTTGGGGAATTTGGTCCAGCAGCCACGTTTACCAACAGGGCCAATGCGACGGGCCCTGACATCATTATGGCAGGATCGACAATTCCTTCATCCTCGTCAATCGGACTGCTGGGTGTCTCGGTTAACAGCAATATGTCCTGGCATGACCACGTTGCTAACATCGCAAAATCAGCCTCCCAGAAGCTTGGTGCGCTATTTCGCAACAAAAAACTGTATACACCGCTCTTGCTCTACAAAGCGCAAATAAGACCGGGCATAGAATAGTGCTCACACATCTGTGGTGCCGCACTAAAGCACACACTAAAGCTGCTGGATTCCATTCAGAAGAGAGTTGTGCGTCGTGTCGACGACCCGGAATCTGGATAGTCTGGAACACCGCAGACATGTGGCCGAGATGTCCCTGTTTTACAGATACTTTCACGGCAGATGTTCCCAGGATTTGGCTCGCCTCATCCCGCCCCTGGCAACGCCTGCCAGACAGTCACGACAGACGGCAAGTGCGCACCAGTTCGTCGTACAATTGGAAACGCCTAGAACATCGCTTTACAAGAACTGCTTTGTCTGGCGCACTGCATCACTGTGGAACTCACTCCCAGAACATCTGTTGCCCTCTAATTAGAACCTACAACTATTCAAGAACCGTGTCAATCAACATCTTCGCTCACACACCGCTCGTCGAGCGCCATAGGATCTCCCTTTAGTGTGTGTGCCATTTGCCACTACCATAAAAAAAAATTAAGTTTGTTCTATTATTTAATATTTTTGAAGTCATAAGAGAATCTTAATGTGTTTTTTTTTAATAATTCTGTCTTGTTTTATATTTATTATTATATCTATAGCTACAAAAAACGTATATATAGAGTAATGCATTTTGACAAATACAACCAAGTTTAAATTAAATGAAAATTTTGTACAGGTTCACCACAAATACATCCACCATTTCATCAAAACAATTATAAATTAAGATTACACTAAAAACTATTTTATAAAAACCCTTATATACACGCCTGAGTTGGGTTTTTATAGTGCTGGATGCAGTGGCGTAACAAGTTTTTTTTGCACTGCGCGCGGAGAAGTAAACCTAATAAAAAAGCCTAATAATTTATATGTACCTAAGTATTGAGTAACTGCAGACCCAACGTGAGAAACCGCTGCAAGTCCTAGTTTATTTTATTTGCTCAAATTTGTTCGTAATTCCCGATATTTCATTACGAAAATCCATGTCAGCAAGCAACTACAAATATTGTGAAATACCTTATGGTTTTTTCATCAATTTGTAAAATTGTTTTTTAGGAATTCTTCAAGAATAATCATATTGCATTTCTTTTTGTTGTTATCTGATGCACGTAGAAAAAATAGTTCCTAACATGTCCACAAAGTGTCTTTCTCGCACTTAAAACACATCCGAACTGAACTTGACGGCGTGCGTCTACCTGTTTTTGCGCATGGAAAAGTATAACTTTCCACACTAGGATAACAACCATTATATTTTAGGTATTTTAAGCAAATAGGTATATTTTTCGAAAAAGTTGCACAACGAATAAATGTTGAATTATGAAATAACTTTTTTCTACAGCCGCTCGCAAAATAACTAAATACTAAATTCAAATTAAATCGCAAAGTCGACGAATGCCGTGGATCCTTATTTTGCGCTCTAGCGCGAACATGGAAAAGGAAATTCTCACTTTTTCCGTTTAGTGTGCTGAATGGTCATGGAAACCGAAGATAAATAAATAACAGTCGTGCGTTTGTTACAGTTTGTTGCTGGCACTCCTGTTCTAAATATGCCCGAAGCCTGAACATAATATGTCAAAACTGACAGTCATTTGCAAATTTCAGAATAAGTATAGAAAAAAATGTGCATTTAATTTTAAAAAATGCGGCTGTAGAAAAAGTTCTGTGTGTTTTTCGAGCGCAAAGTAAGATTGCCGTTTTCGGAAGAGTACAGTAACATTCTTTCTCAAGCGGCAATCCGTTACTTTGCGCTCTAAATACACAAATAACTATTTTCTTCAAACGTCAGTAAATCCGTGATTACTCGACTGTGCGGCGGCCGTGAAGTTTCGTTTTTCCTCCGCCGGAGCTTTACTTTTCACTTTTCCGCCGGCGGAGGTAAAAGTGTTGTCATAGCAACAGAGATACAATACAAACAGACAACAAAATAAGCGTCAACAACTCAAGATTTATTAAACTACAATTTGTATTTATCACTCAATTTGTGACTGCATTTCTAAAAATCACTAATTTAGGAACAAATTGGTTATTATTTAATCGAACTTACTCAATAACTGCTTATCAATACGGAATTAAAACGCAATCGGAGACGCAATCTTAAAAAAATAATTATTGTTGACAGTGTCCACTGACAGCTTTATGTTACATTACCATAGCAACAACCCGTGCCTATTCACCGTGTATATGCCAGTATGTGGGCGTGGCGAAGGTGCTGATTAATATGAGCCGAGGCAATAGCCCTTCATGGCTAACGGTATTGGGTTCTATTGTACCAAAATATCTACTGAAATATGCAGGCGATGGTGTGGTAGAAATGTTGCAGTTACAATTGGCTTATTCGGGCTTATTTGATACAAAATTCGCCATTTTGGTTGAAACATAAAGGATTTATAAAATGTCCATAGAATGAGCATTGCATTATGCATTCAGAAATAACTAGTTGTTGTGAAGCGGGACATTGTTTACACCCCACTGTTTTATTTGCCTTTGGTAATATCCTGTATATTGCCGTTGAAATTAGTCTTGATAGATGTTTTGAGCACATCTTATAAGCTTTGAGTACATTATAAGTTTTCCTTCGCCACTTTATCAGGAAAATAAACCTTCTGTGTTAAATTACGTTTACCGGTAATTTAAATTTATGCATACATATCTTAGACCATTTTGACTTATTGCTTTAACTGCATTATTTATTTTATATTAAAGTGAAAATCCGATTTTACATTCCAGAAATATTCAAACGTTAGTAATTCTCATTTCAAGTAAAGGAAACCAGAAAGCTTTTAGAGCATTTAGAGCCGCCGCCGCCGGGCTGTCTAAAAATATGTAATGTGCTTTCTGTGAAGTTCTTGTGTGAGGCACTCTTCTGCACATATATTAATGGCAAGCACTTTCGTGGAAGATGGTTATATATTTGCCTAGCGGTTTGGAAAGCTTACAGTTCGGACCTGAAATGCCCAAATCCTGCTCCTTTCGCTATTTTGAACCATCTGTGTACCACAGCGATGCCTTATCGGCCTGAGGTAGTTTCTCCCACGATTGGCGGTCATCAATAACCACTGCGAATGGGACATCTAGGTCCAACAGGACCGTCATTGCTCACCTGATTGGCTGGCATTTTCCAGTTTCATTTCTTCAAAAATGCGCAGGTGACCAGTCAAATCTCCAGACTTGAATTCGCCTATTTGGAATAGCCTGTGAACACTGATAATCGCCTTGAAGAGGAGGCATGTTCAGCTTCAGCAGTACCTCTAAGGCTGCGGTAGGGCATGTTGACATTGCTCCTGTTATTCCCAGGTATATCAGCCTTTGCACTACTAAGTTTGGTCCGAGCGGTGACCTGCTGGGTTTTGGGCCACCATACCAGCAGGCATAGGTGATCATGGGCTTTATTAATGTTTGGTAGATCCAATATACCATTTTGGTTTTATGGCCCATGTCTTGCCAACTAGTTTGTGGCATGTCAAGATTGCTGCTGTGGGCTTAGAGATGGTGTTTTCTAGATGCTTGTTCCAGGTAAGTTTACGGTCCAGTGTGATCCCTAAATACTTTACCACGGTGGAAAAAGATAACTGTCTTCCGTGTACGATGGACGCTTCCATTTCTAGCTTCCTTATTTTTGTAAATGGGACAAGAATGATTTTCCTAGGATTTAACACGTTCACTGTCGGCTAAATATTACTATAAACCCCCGGGGTGCCGGAAAAGGCTTTAAAAATAAAACAACTTCTGCTAACTGAAAGTTTAATTTTTGATCAAACCAAACACATGTAAATCCTAGCTATTATGAACCGCAAGTGCCGCCGCGAAAACATGCACCTATGACCAGTGCCGACGGAATACGGATCTCTAATACTTTTACGTTGCAATGTAACATCTGTTGATACATCGGCACTGCCGGAGAATAGCCGATGTATCAAAATGTCGGCAGCGAACGTGTAGAAGAGTCCCTCCCCTTCGCTCCAATTCTTGATGATGTTTACGGCATTTTGCATTCGGTTTAAAAATACGCCTTCATGTTTGCGTCTGCGTAGCCTAGAACTATAAATCCAGCTCTATACTCAGAGTGGTAAGGATTTTATCCCATTACCTGGTATGTTTGCATGTCGCGGGATCCAAGCAATCATTGTCTCAGTACCAGTGCCGGATTTTCAATAAAAGCGCCCCTAGGCACTATTCTACAAACGCCCCTCAACATTTTTTTAACGGTATAAAAAGGAGATAAAGTTAAGGTATTATCGTAAGGTAATTGCGCATAATTTTTATTATATCT